>VZTE01000170.1:0-33575 GCA_013397775.1 Eulacestoma nigropectus
CCAGTAACAGTTTTAATAGGATAGTGGCTTCACAGGTCCTAGGGTGATTAATTTTGTAAAGCTACTCAAAACGTATCACTCGAAAATCCCGTATTTCAGAATGTCTTAGCATGATGCAATTGGACACTTTTAAATCAACACAATGTTACATACTATCAAGCCCCTTCAGACAAATGTTCACGTAAATTACCTCGAGGAGTGTTCTTGATTTGTGGAAATCGCACGTGGCCTGCATTACCCTCACGTGCTATTGGTGGTCCATGCACTGCGGGCCACCTTACTATGCTTGCTCCAAATTTAACTATGCCTTTAAATCACATGCATGCAACTCGTGACAAACGGTCCTTGCTTTCCTTTGCAAGAGACTGCGATGGCACCTTAGATTTTTGAGGATTAGAAAAACATGTTTTAGCTTCTCTTTAATCCCAAGAGTAGCTTGCTAAACAGACTAGTGCCACGTCGCTTGCTTTATCAAGATTGTTGATTATGTTGACTTTATTAGACATGCCACCCTGCAAAATCAAGCAGCCATTGATTTTGCTGCTGGCACATGGACATGGTTATAAAGAATTCGATGGCATGTACTGTATGAATCTTTCTAACCACGTTAAATCAGTGCTTGCTAGTATCAAAGAATTATAAACAAGCATTTCAAAATTAAGAAAAAAAATGAGTCCGGTTGATTCAACACTTTGTTTGGTAAATGGCAATCTACAAAATGGGTCAAAAACCTCACGAAAATGGGATTTCCGGTTGAAAACAAAAAGGGGGAACTGTGGAAACTGACAACTGCTCTGAAAGTTTCACAGAGCTCGACTTGGACACAATCTCTTTGTACCCTTTGGAATTCGGTTTGTACCCATGAGAATTTTAGCATCAACAGAGGCAAGAAATCAAAACAGAAGATGAAAGAATGCACAGCTGCTCGAGGGAGCTGTTTGTTGCTTTAGATTGTTTTAGATGGGTGTTAGTTTCAAGCAACCAGTAGTTTTGTGGGGTGTTAACTTGGAAACCAATAGAGATATAGCACGGGTGCCGGGACACTGCATAAAAGGGGGCTTTGTAGAAATAAAGGAGGCATTTGCATTTTGCCCTCGCCTGGAGTTGTTACTTTGTGTCATGACCGCCTCAACAGCGACACTTCTCTTTTTCTGTTGGATGGAAAACAACACATGGTCTATTGAAGACTGTGAGTGTTAACATGACACAGCTTCTGAGACATTACCCCACATCCTTTCATGCCTCAAGACCTTGGTGTGCTGCAGTGAAGGAAGGAGGTGGGGAGCTGGAGAACATCACAGGTCCTTCTCCATGAGACACTCATGTCAAGACCCTTGGAAAACTCAGGAACAGGCTGGGCTGTGATCCTACTAGAATTTATACTTATTTCCGAATATTCTGAGGACAACTTCTAGAACTTGGATGTTCAGAGTCTGACTGAAAGGAAGTAAAAAAGCCAGTTTGGGGTACGGATGTTATACATCTATTGCCCAGTGGCTGCAAAGCCCTAAGCCTCCTGCTCTGTCACCATGACAGACACGCAAAACCTCTCATTCAGTCATCTGCAATAGATAGCTGATACTGTATTTATTTGATAATAAAAAAAAATGTGCAACATCTCGTACAAGTGCTACAAAGGAGCATTTGCAAACAATTCCCAGGAGCCCAAAAGAAAGAATTGTATAGAAGCGATGGTTTTACACTGCTGATCAATGTGGCCAGAGCCCCTTTGACCAGGAACACTCTGCCAGCCCCTCCTGAGGGGTAACTAACAGCACAGAACCTCTTTCCAGCACCTGCGCCAGTGTTATTTGGACAGTTCAGCACTCCAAAGATCAGTAACCCATATTGCTGCTGACAGTATCCAAGCACCTCCATTCTTGGACTAGGAATGGCCCAGTATATCATGGGTTTGGAGATCCCAGGCACAACCTAGGGACAGTTAAATATCCATAACCTAACTGATCCACAAATGTGGGTGAGGGACAAGGTGGGAACACAAGGTGGTCTCTGCTGGGGGGGTTCTGGGATTCAGGCAAGTCCTTGCTCTCCAACAGCCCATTTGTCTGCTCCCCCTGTGCTGCATTTCCCATTTGTGAAGGAGAGTAAAAACACTGTTTCTCTCCAGAAGTGGCTACATGCATGAAAAGAGGGAGAGCTTCTCACAGATTAGGATGGTGGGTATCCAAGAAGAAAGGCAAGCTACTTTTGGAGACACTTTTAAATCACTATTTGAACTACTTCTATCTGCGTTCCTACTCCAGGCAGACCTTACAGATTGCAAAAGCCAATCATCCTTCCTGGTTAATGTATACGGTGGCTCATGCTGACTTAAAAATATTAAAAAATCAGAGCTAGAGATCTCCTACTGACACTTCAGATGCTCAAACAAGAAAGCCAGGCTTGTCTCTATTCTTTTTTTAAGGCAAAAAAAAGCACATCTACCATCACTGGCATTATTTTTGCATCATTTTGATCATTAAACTCTGCCTCTCCTCCATGTCACAAGCTATTTTAAAAACAGTTTTTACTGAGCAGAAGTGGCAGACGAATGGAGGCTCAAGGACTCCTGGTGTGCCCCAGCCTCTGTGAAAATGCTGGTTTCAGCCTGGCAGAGTTAGCAGGGGAGAGAATATCTTTGATGGGAATGAACAAGATGGCAAGAAATGGAGGGGAGCTTCCAGGCAGACAAGGCTGAAATGGTGAGCCCTGCTGTGGGCATCCCATATGCTCACGCTGCCCCTGCCAAGAGCTGGGGAAACCACCAGCCCCCAAACCAGAGGGCTGCTGTCTGAATCAACATGAAATTGGGCTGCTGGAGCAGAAGGGGAAACAGATGCAGGTCTGAGCAATATTTCTTTTCCAAAGAAAGCACATTTTCAAAGCAGGCCACTAAGAGACGTGACCTACTACACACCACAGCTCTGGCTAAGTACAACTTGTCGTGTTTGAAATTTTCCCTTATTCTGTGCATGTGCTGTGATTTCCAGAAAACAGAAATCAGGAAGAAAACACTCCAGATTTTAAGAAAATCTGTGTAAGAGCCAAATGCATCTCTGATCCAGTAAAAGAGAAGCTGTCTCCCTCAGACAGCACTTGAAAAAGGCTCAGTCAAGCCAGAACAGAATTTGCTTCTAGATAGGAAAAATAAGAGAAAAAGTGTGAAAATGTAGTGCACCTCCTCCTCCACCTCACATTTCCTGCTAAAGTGAGTAATACCAGATTTTACAAGGGCATGTTGTTCAGAGCTGGAAGACAAAGTTTAGTAAAAGGTAATTTGTTCTGAGGCAACAAACTACTGCAAGAAAACAGAGCATTTCAACTTTCCATGCCCACCACCAGGCAGAGACATGGGAATATACCTTCACAGGATGGCTGGTATGTACCTGGAATAGCTGAGAATGTCTGTCTGCTCCTTCAAAGACATCAGGGAACTTCATCTGCAATAACATCATTCCACTGCGGTGATTTACTATTGTTTAAGGAAAGGCACTGTTAAAATTATCCAATTTGTTTCCCACAGCCCTAGTCTTTGCACCCAGTTTCTGTCAGGAGGCTGAAAACAAGGGGGCAAATCTTGCAAATTATCTGAGGCATCACACATGCGGGATGAGAGCCCCATAGGGACATACCCCCAAGGGTGGCTTTGCACAAGCAAGTGCTCAGATTTCCAGGCTTGGAGCACATTCACTTGGCAGGGGAGGCTGGAGGAAGCAGTGACCTTTGCTCAGCTTTGGGCTGTAAGCACAAATGGAACCCAGCTAGGGCAGTCATGGTACACACAGCCCGTGTGCGGTGTGGGCAGGGCCCACATCGGCATCTGCAAAGGGACGATTAGCTGCTTGCATGAAATCAGGCATGAAGTTCAATCATGGTTTTTAAGATAAGGAGAAGGCCATTTGCTGGCTGACAAGCTCTGGAGTCTGCAGTGATCAGTCTAAGCCTTGCAACCCAGGTAGATCTCCTGGGGAACTGGTAGAAGGACAGGGGTGAGGCATCCAAGCTGAGCACAGCTTGGCACCGGGACCTTCCCCAAGCAAACCCCATTGGTGGAATGAAAGAAGCAATGCCACAACCAACATGTGATTGAATCATCCCTGGGGGCACCTGGCAGGAGCAAGAGGAACATCCTGGCTCCATGAGCGACTAGCCCTCTGCCCTTGGTGCCTCTGGCTGGCATGCTGGCTGTCTTTTGCCTTTCACCTCCTGCCAAGTTTAATTAGAGCTAAAGAACATCCCCCCAAGGCTGCTTGCTGTGACCCAGCACCAGCCACCCAGTCCCAACAGCAGCACCCAACTGCACAAATCTTTCCTGTTGGCTCCTGGGCACAGGAAGCAATCCAAGTCAGATCTGGTCTGGTCCAACCTCCTTCCCATCAGCCTGGAGACACAGTACTGGTAAGATGGATGTAAAAAAAAACCAAACCAAAACAAAACAAACCACCTAAAAAAAGCCTTTGTTTGTGCCTCTGATGGCCTGTGGCGCTTTTCTGGGCCAAAAGTTAGAGACAGTAGTTCAAAACATCCAGCTTTCCTAACAAACCCGAAAGAGTAAATTTGGTACCACTATTATACATTAACTCTCTAAAGTCTGGCAATTTTCAACACAGCAGTTGTATACGGCCCTACATAAAAATCCTTTCCAAAAACACATGCCTACACATTAAAAACCTCTCATTTAAGCCAGGAAAGCTGTTTTAAGGATTCCTGTGAAGTGTAGTATATTGGAGGCTGTCTCAAAAAGAAGAAAGATTAATTTTTCTTCTTTGGGCTTGAGGCAGAATAATTTTAAAGGCTTTGAGTGAGTGATGAGCTCTGTGCATTTCTGCTGGGAGGGTCAGAGCCCCCTGCTATCCTCTTCCCATCAGACAATCTGTCTCTGCTCATTTGCTGTGGGTTGTGCAGAAGAATTGCAAGCTGATGCTACAAGAACAGTGACCTGCAGCAGAAGTGGATGTAACAGATGGAATAAATATCCTCTTCAACACACTCCCAGAGTATGTTGTCCAAGCTCAAAATCCAGATTTCCTATGTGTCTTACACTACCTTATGGTGGCTGAAAAAGCCCAAGAGGAGGGAGGAGAGCAGGCTGTGCACAGAGGGAGCAGAACACAGTCCCAAAGGGCAGGAGGGAAGAATTGCCTGTTGCTATATCTGTTAATGAGTTTGTCTGCATATTAAGAGTCCAAGTTGAAACCCCCACAAAAAAGCAGCAAAGCTACTGCAGAGCTGAAGCATGTAATTTCAGAGGAGTGTTTGTAGGAGCAGAAAAACACGTGGGCATACAGAAAGAGGAAAAGACAAAATGAAATTTTTCTTCATAAAAGGCAGCTGTGCTAACATTTGCCTACAGCATTCTCTATCCTGGAGTTTCCCTTCCGCTTCTAGGAGCCCTGGAAGAGATCACTGAAACCATAACAGTCAAAATCACAAAAAGGGGGAAAATAAGCTCCCCAAATGAGCACAATGCATTGAATCACTACTCTCATTTTCCTCCTCTCAGTAAGTGTGAGGAGCAGGCTATATCCCGGAAGCAGGTCTGTGCAGGTGGCAGATCCCAGAGCTTGGTGACAGCTGGACCACAGTACTCCATGTTACTCTGATCCCATAAAACTGATCCCACGCTATGCTGTACGTGCACAGACAATCCCAGCGACTCCAGCTCACCTCAGCCTACAGCATGAATTGCCTTTTTTTTTTTTAAACTCAAACATTTCTATTAGAAGCCTCAGCCTACGCTGAAGAATTAGAGATAACTGGTACCTGCAGAAATTGGAAGGAAAAACACTGATCTTAAATATTGCTTAAATAAAAGCTGCAGAACTGAGGATGTGGGAATCCAGTCTCTTACCTGAAAATGCCCCAAAACATTTGAATGAAAGGAGCTCAGAGTTTCGCTCCTGGTGCTGATTGCTGGGCCAGCACCAGCACAGCCAGCAATGGCCTCTCCCTTGGCACGACACACACTGCAGAAGGGGCCCACACAGCCTGCTCCAGAAGAGGCGGCCGTGATTGACAGCTGTCTCAGAGACAAATGCTTTTCCAGCCCTCTGGCATATCAGCAATGAGCTTCCCTGGCAGCTGGATGAGGGAGTAGGAATGCTGGGAGATGGGCAGGGAGCAGGGAGCCTGCGGGGTGTGCGGGTGAAGGTAGGGGATGCCAAACCCACAGCACCAGCTGCGCTGGCTCATGCAGCTCCTATGGCCTCAAAACTTCATGAAGAAGAGGGGACCAGGCTGAACTGTGACCAAGCAGGTTTTGTCCAGAAAGGTGGGCCAGGCTGGGGCATGCATGAAGGGGAAATGCCAGAAAGCAGCATGAACAAGCCCATTCCCCTTGGTTCCTCTTGGCAAGGCTTTCTCCAGCGATGCCAACGTTACTTCACCATACAGCCCTTCCTTGTCTGTAATTTCCAAACTTCAGAGACCTATACACAACAGTTTCTTGAGTGGGCAAGTATCCTGCCCACACTGACAAGAGAAGGACAAACTGGTGAGAAACTTTGTTGCACCTCCAACTCATTTCCAGCCAGGTTTCAGCACTTGGCTTGATCCACGCAGCAAAGAAAGCTGCCAGGTTCCAGCTGAAACCCTGGCTGTGGACTCAGAAAGTCGGACATTATGCATGTTGTAGCAAACAAAATCAGCAATAAAATCCTCCTCCCTAGGAAATATTGGGAAAAAAATGCCAGGGAAGCTGGCAACAGAAGTCACTTGAGAACTTCAGCATCCCTGCCCATCAGCTCCAGCCCTGGAGAAGATACTTTCGCCTTAACTGAATCAAAAGCCCAAGTCTTTACCAGGAGCAAAGTTCGCCAAGCCTGAATGCAGAACTGCTGGGCACAAATCACTCCTTCTGGTTGACGTCTATCTGTGCAGTCTCACTTTTCTCTCTGATGCTGTCTCCCAGGATACACTAGAGCTCCCCTTAAATTTAGGTGGCAAATAGAAATTTTTATTTCCTTTAATCTTTTGCACTGTGACTACTTTACAAACCATGTACTATTTTTGAGCTTTGTGATTAATTCCTTAGACATTTTTTACAGAAATATGATTTAAATAAGCAAAATAAATCCCAATTCATTCTGATACAATGGAAAAGCAAGGAAACTCAAGATAGCATCAGAAAAAAACCAGCAAAGACAGAATCCTTTGCCACATTGCAGGCTAACAGCAGACTCATGCAGCAAGAACATGATAGAATACAGATGCTTATCTTGAGCAACCAAGAGTCTGCACAACATGAGTCAGTAAGAGCAAGGCAGCCTGTTTGGTAGACCAAGGAGATTTCTGACTGGGGCTGGTAGCTGAGCCCTCTGCTAAGCTGTGCACAAATCCTCTTTGCCTACTGGCTGACATTTGGGTGGGTGACAGAGGCTGCATTCCCTGCTCAGGGCCTGCTGCTGAAGAGAGAGCAACGTACCCTGTAGTTACGGAGGGCCACAGGGAAAGCCTCTGAAGCACTGTGTCAAAGGCTGGAATTCAAAAGAAGACTTTTCTTCCCTTGTTCTTGGTGCCTGAGAACGAGCATTAACTCCCACCACACTCTTCAGCTTTACAGGCTCTTCCCAAGAAAGAAAATAACAGAACATTAAGCTAGCACGGTACATATGAAGTGACAGCAACACCCTTTGCAGTAAAATCTCTGTGTGATGCAGAAGGAATTACGTCCACAATTCCACTCCTGTCAGACAGCACAGCACAGCACAGGGGGTGCTGTGCTGCTGATGCCAGAGTGTGATTTCCATTAGTGTTAATAGGAACTACTGACAGAAGCAGCAGCCAAGAAGCCAAAAAGCCTCCAGTCTTGATGACTGCCTTTGGTGAGTACAGAACTGCATTAAGTCAATCCAAGCAGCTGTACCAGGCAAATGATCATGGCTGTGAGCATGAGAAAAGAGCCAGGGCTCAGGCTCCAAAGAAGGGGTGGATCCCAGCTGGGATGGGGTACTGGAGCCGAAGCAGCACAATGGCCAGTGAGGTGCCAGCAATGGTGCCAGCCAAACCCCACTCCAGTGTCCACAAGGCGGTTGGTCACAGTCCTAAGGAGCAAGCTTGAAGGAACCAGGTGGCCACTGTAGCATTTCTTGCAGCTACTCCATGAACAGCTACTGCCAACAACCACCAAGGTACTTGGGATGGGGCACAGAAAAGCATTTCTATCCCCAGTGGAAACATAAGATAGCTCACAAGAAAGTATAGCTTTGGAAAAACAAGGGCTTGGGATCAGAAGATGATATAACAAAAAACAAAAGGTGGTCCATGAGAAAGCTACATGTATGGAAGAACAGGGGCTTGAAATTTAAAGGTGTTGTTTTGGTCCCCATTAGGGTCCAGCAGTTCAGACAGAGAAAAAAGTCCATCATTACAACCATCACTCAAATCATTGAGGATTATTTGGATAAGCAAAGGCCTAGAGAAAATTCACTCCCAAGGCATAAAAATAGATTTTTATTAATTAGAGAAAAAGCCAGATACAAATCACAATCCCCTGAGAGTGGATAAGCTAGATGTCAAGGTTATTTTCTTCAAAACAGTTTAATAAGCAGGTGCTGAGCCAGTGGTGGCCATCTCCCGTGTGTGCCACCTGAGGCAAGTCACTGGTACAGCCTTGGCCCTTACAATTTGCAGCAAAACCATCAGGTCTCACAGCAGATCCCCTGCCAGTTTTAAGTGCCTACCCACCACCTTCACCACTCATTTCTCATCAGCTCTCTGCAGACAGCAACAGATCATTTCATCCTGTTACTTACACCACAGAAATTTAGACTCGAGGAAAAATAGGCATAACAACATTACATCATTTAAGCAACCAACTTAGCTGACTACTTCAAATTCTGCCTGATCTGCTGGCAAGGGAAGCAGACATTTAATTAAACTAACTAGCCCTGGGCCAGAGAAAGACTTCTTTCCTGCTGATTCATTTGATAGGAGGTTATGGTGCCACGATCACCATCGCAATTCAAAGCACTTCTGAGTACTCGCCCACAGCTCACTCAAATCTCTTTGGTTGAAAATGCCTCTGCAGAAGCCTGTGCTACCCAAGCATCTGCCCTGTCCAATTCACACCCAGGTCAGCTCCGGGGCCTGTTTGTGTGCTGATAACCTGAGTCTCGTGGCCCCTCTGTACCATTTGGTGCAGAATGAAAATAGCAGAAAACCTTACAAGGCCTAGCCCCAAGGTAGTCATAACTTGAATAATATCACATGGTAAGCCATGAGAGCCAGGAGCAGTCCCCTTCACAGGGCTGTGCCAAGGACACAAGTCTGTGTCCCTTGGGCAGGGACTGATGCTGAGCTCTGGAAGGGGAGCCCAAGCTTGTGCCACGAGGGCCTGGGTACAGAGGAGAAAGACAGCAACCCCTCCCACTATACCTGCACTTGCCCCCCCCAGGTTTGCCCAACACCTTAGGAAAAGCCAGATTCTTCACAGGAGCACACTGCTGCAGGGAAGAGACACAGCTCTGTACAATCTAGGATGATGCTCTGTAATGTGGCACTGCCCCAGCCCACACCAGGCTTCATCTTCTACTACACACTGAAGTGAACTGCATTTTTTGACGCTTTTTTCTTCTCTTCTGGAGAGAAGCTAATTAGAGTGGAAAAGGATCTCTACGACTCTCACATGTACGACTCCTGCATTTCAGAGACTTTTAATTTGTGTTATGCAACTACCCCACACACACACTGTACTTGAAATTATATAGCATGCAACCTAATCAAACACCACCAGGTAGTTAAATCATGCTGTGATAAACAAGGAAAACGATTTTGTGTACACATGGCGAATTCTCCCTTGCACCTTGGTCAAAGTGGCACGTACTACCAATTATCAGGCTGGTAAAATGCATCTGTTATTTAGGGTAATGGCTTAACTTAACATGTAAAGTGCACGGCTAGGGGTGCACTAAGTACTCACATAGTGCAGGGAAGGGACACCTTGGTGGCACTGACCATGCAGGGAGCCCCTGAGAGGGGAGCAGGAGCAAGGCAACAAATGTGAACCCAGGGCAGGGCTAAGGCAACAAATGTGAGCCCAGGGCAGGGCTAAGGCAACAAATGTGAGCCCAGGGCAGGGCTGTAAGAAACAAAGAGCTTCTTCGGGAAAGCTTTGAGGACAAGACTCCTCAAAGTGTGGAAAAATCTGCTGAAAAAAAGGAAAATAACTCATTCCCACTCACATCCACGACAAGAAATTAGAAGTATGTTTTACAGCAAGGAAGCCAGGCTGAATACTGGAGAAAAAGCCCTGTCCCAGTAAGGATGCAGATGTACAGGAGGAGCTGGCCCAGGAACTCATGTCCCCACATCCCCAGCACGACCAGCTGGACAAGTGCCACTAGGAACAACCTGGGCATGCTCAATCCAGCTCTAAGAGAGGAAGATGTTCAGATAGCCTGAGGTCCTTCCAGCCCTATTTTTACAAGATTTCTACCCTTCACCCTGCCATATCCCACAAGAGGCATCCCGCAGCCGATGCTGCTCTGCAGCAGCCCCCGCAAGTGGCACAGGCTATATTTATTCTGGTACATTGCAGTGGGAAGCTTTAATCTGTGTAATCGCCTCAGAGAAGATTTCATTCAGTGAGGAGAAAGCAATTACTGTTTCATTTGCAACCAGTTGCCTTCCCAGGGTCTTAATCTATCAGAACTGGAGGGTCCTGTCAGCCCCTGCACCTGCCTGGACAGTTTTTGTGAGATAGGTTTATGTCTCTGATAAAAGCACCTGCAGATATTCAAGGTTTTCAGCCCCTGTTTCAAGCAATTTTTCTCCTCCCAGCTGTTACTGCTTTTATCTGACAGCATACACCCTGCATGAAGAAAACAACTGGATATAATCCTAGATTAAAGGGATTGAAATGCAGAATTAAATACCAGCCATACCCTTCATGGGGTTTGCTGTCGTCATTCACTAAGGGCAGAGCTCGGCCATTTGGGAAGTGGTCAGCTGGTGGTGGCATTTCTGATAGTCTCTGCAGCTCCTGACTTTCTAGACAGGCATTTACACCTTCCCAAAGATGTGGGAGGAAAAAAACCCACCTAAAATTAAAAAAAAAACTAACCCAGCAACAAAACAAACAATCCTTGGTGTTTCTATATGACGCTGCATTAAAATCCTTTTAAGACATCACTTCAAAAACTAGCAACTAAAATGCAAATTCTCAGCAGGACTCTGCACATGTTGGAGCTGCTGCACCTCAGTGCTAGGAAGGTTTGTGGTCCCACAACAACCATGCCAGGAACCAGAGGAAGGTAACTGAGGCTCAAATCAGACAAGAAAAAAGTCCCGCGGAAAGGATATTCACTGTCTACTGCAGCAATTGCAGAGCAATGCAAAAGCCCATGAGGAAATCTTGATGACTTTATCTTACGTCAGGAAAGACACCATATACTTATGTGCACAGCTGCATGGTTAAAAAAAGAAAAAAAAAAAGGCACTTTAATCTTCTGCTTTTTCCAGCCTGGCAGCCAAACCAGCTTGACACGATAAAGAGACCTGAGAGTTGTGAAAACTACATATTAAAAGGAGAAAATTTCTAACTGTCTTTCTCTTGTAAATTGTGGCAGCCAAAAAATCCAACCCTAAAATAAAGACATGCCTGAAGGTAGCAATTTTACAATCAGAAACATAATGATTTATATCACTGCTGTCATCTTTGTTGGGGAAAAGGAAGCCAGGTATTGTGATCATTAGCTTTTTGATACAGATGATATTTTTAAATGAGGAAAAACACATGCATTTTAATCAGGAACTGAAGGAAATTGCCCCAAAACACTTAGAGAAGAATCTGCAGCTCACGCCAAAATTTGCAAACACAGGAGATGAATATTAAGGTAACAAACATTATCAGTAACATCCTGAGCTGCTGCACATCCCGGGGTACGCGTGTGGGACCTCACTCATCCTGGAACATGGGATCCCACACCCTCCCAAAACGTTATGTCCTCATGCCACAGGTCCCAAGCAGGCACAGCCTGGAAACTGGCCCCACTCCTGCTGAAGCCTGTGGGTTTCCAGGTGCTGGTCTCACACAGCAAGGTGCCATTGCTCCCACCCAGAATCCAGCTGCCCACAGCACTGGGGCTCCCCAGTTCCCTCTGATGGCAGGCACAAAGCAGCAGCATTGGGTCCCACTCAGAGACAGCAGCGCCAGGCTCTTTTCTTAAGAAAATAACTAAGAGCCAAGATGTTACTGCCTGTTTTCCCCAGAAAAGTTCCAGAAGCAAAGTCTGGCCTACCTGGTACTCAATCTCTAAGCTCCTGCCTATGCCTTGGCAGACACACAGGAAGTTGCAGCTGTAAAAGACAGGAGGCTGCTGCTGTCAAAGGATTAAAAATCAACTGAACTTGACCTTTAATGCAACAACGTGGCTTCTCATGCTTCCATTCCCCAGTGTAACCATAATCACATTTGTGGCTGGAACCAGGAAACCGTTTCCAGAGACCAGTTAACAAGCAGCCTTCCACAAGCCTGGGTGATATGACAGCAAGGGCACCAGCACAGGCTTTCTTAAGCTCAAAGAGCAGGTTTGAAATTGGGATGCATTTTAAAGCCACAGAACAGAACTTCCTGCAGATGACATCAGCAGCACATCAAACTTGGCTGAATGTTTGCAGAGAAGAACAGCAGAGAAAGCACTGAGAGTGCTCAGCTGCAACAGAAAGTCCTTTTACAGGAACTCCAAGCCAAACAACAAATCTCTGGTCACAAACACCCTCAGAGCTCAACATAGATGAAGAAGATAGAGATAAATCTAAAAGGCTAATTTCTGCCTTCTGTACCCTCATATTTTAATAGAATACAGGAAAGATTCAGCCTGTCTCGGAGTAAGTTTCGTTTGTAAATCCCACACAATATGCAAAAAAACCTCTCCTCCAGAGAAAAAGCTGTGTCACTTCCCAGTTCACGGCTTGCACTGACAGCCATGTAATTTCAACCTGCGTACAGCAGTTTCAGACCTTCAACAACAATTCCTCAGCCTGACAAGGATGCACTGAGCATGTCCAGCAGTCCAGCACTGTGCCATGCCTGTGGGAGTAGCCAGCAGTCATTCTGCACCATTCAGCTCATGGATCAGCACTCCTGCCTCTCAGTCTGAGTATTTCTGGCCCTGTGGGTCTACAATACCTCCATGCTGCTTGCCCTCCCATGTTTGCCACTGAAGTGTTGATAGCACCAGAAGTTACACTGTTTTCTGAAAGCGACTCTAATTAAGTATGAAAGCAAGTCTAATTAAGTATGGTCTGCTCTGTGAATCCCCTGGAGTACAGAGGAGTACCATTAACCCTTGCATCCAGCCATCCTCCTTTTGCCCAGTGTACCCAGCTGACAGCAGATGAAGCCCTGATCTGAGCACCAGGACATGCACCTGCAGCTGTGTTGAGCAACACAGAGGCACATGCCAAGCAGAAGGTGCCGTTTAGTAAAGGGCTAAAACACCTCTCATCCTCCACACCCCACTGGGGAATGGGACTCTGCCATCCATCCTTCTGTCAACAAACCCTCTCCATCTCTGTTAAAATCACACCAGCACCCTCAGGCACACCCGTATCTCATTTTTGAGGCTTCTGCAGGAAGTTGTAGGTACACAAAGCAGTCAGGATCAGGTCTGGAGCATCCCAGTGGCAGGGCCTTTCCCATAGCCAGGTAGCAAGCTCTTCCCTGCTCTCCTGTTTCATCTCTGCATGACAGATAGCACATGCTCACCTGGGAATTCATCCTGCTCTGTGCAATGCCACTAATGATAAAAGCTAACAGCAAAACTTCCAGTGAGGCAAAGAGAACCAGAGCACAGCCCCAAATCATTAGCCACTACAAACACACCTGAAGCTCAACACACGCGGGGCACATTTAAATTTACTTTTCTTTAATTATGAATGAATGTGGGTTTATCTGGTGTTTACTCCAGGGCAATAAAAACACATTCAAAATTATAAATCCTCCTGCAAAGAGCCATCACCAGTGGTTGCCCACCTTGACCGCCTGGTTCAGTGCAAGTACACGGAGATACAACTGAATGCCAAGAGCTGACAATTTTCATGCATGGAAAGGGGAGTTTTCCTTACGTTCTATCTTTACATTCTACTGTGTGCACTCTCAGTAGATGCCCACCTAAAACCACTGCTTAAGTTACTTATTCTTTTGCACCTATTTATTAAACCAAAGGTTTAAAAGCAAGAAGAAATCTCACCCAGGAATGGAACAATGTAAGGAAGGACTGCCTGGATTAATCAAGACAAATGACAATCATCGCTCTGATCTTGGGTTGCAAGTGATTACTTATAAATACACAGCACCGAAGGTACCAGGGCAAGGAAAGAGCTTTTTGGAAACGCACAGGAACAGACCCCAAAAGCAGAGTGCTCGTGGCTCTCCAACAGATGAGCTCTCCTAAGCGCCCATTGAAAATGGGAGGTATTTTCCTGCTCACAGTGGACAGAAGGGAGAATGATATCATTAAAGCCCACATTGTATCTCAAAGTCCTTGGAGGAAAGGGGAAGAGGTACTTCATATTTCTATAAAACAATTAGTATTGATAGAATGGACTGTAATACAGCACTCAGACCAGAGGAGTAATTAACTACCCGGCAGCTTGCTTACTGGATGCAGACAGGAAGCACTGAGGCAGCAATTAGAGAGCAGAGAGGCAAGGCAGGCACATGGCTTTGATCTAACGAGGTATTGACCTCCAAGCTGTCTGCTCAGGTGTCTGATGAGACATCCCATACCCCACGCCAAGCACTGGAGCATCCCTGGCACAGTCATTGGCATCTCCCTGGGCACAGTGGAGAAAGAGCTGGCAGCCAGCACTGATTTGGGAGCACCTTTTCTGCACAGGTTGTGCTCAGCCTCTCTTCCCCTTGCCTTGGTTTCTCTGTGCCTTAAGTAAGAGTGTGGCTATAAGCCAAGCAGAGAGCTCTGGCCATGGACAGCATCAGTGATGGAAAAGTACCACCAACAGGGGATGGTGCCTAGGAACTAATCTGCAAGATGCCACATACCATCAAATGCTTTTCCACTGAAGCTCAAGGCAACTGGTTTCAGCACCTTTCTAATTTGCAAATCTCTGAATAATCCTGAAAATTGAAGCCTCGGGGAGAGCTGCGGCTCCTTGCACACCATTTCAACCTCGTGAGGCTTAGCTTCAAACATCTTTCAGGAAAAAATATTTGCCTTTCAGTTTGAGGTCCAGAGAAAAAGGACATTAAGCGCCCAAGTCTCCAGCATTTCTCCCCCCAAAACCAAGAGGTACCATGGATCTGGTTCTAAACAGCTACTCTTGAGTAGCCCTTGTTCTACCTTATTCCCACCTCCTGGGGGAAGTGTCCTTGCATAGTCCAAAGGCCCTCCTTGTCTCTTTGTAGGGAGGTGAAGCAGAAGCAAATAGTGTTTCTGCTTCAAGATGAGCACCTTCCTCCCACCTCTCTTCGGCTCTCCTTTTCCCTTTCTTCCCTCTTTTGCCACAGGAGTTTTCCAGCACTGGCTGGTGATGCTCCTCCACAGGGCAGCCACAAATGCACAGAAAACAGGTCTATGTAAAGCCAATGTATTTATACCTGTGCATGTGCTTGTGGCAAACAGCTCACAAACTGGGCTGACATAAATGATGGAGTACGAGAAATAAAGCTCTTTCCTGCTGTGACATTCTAAAACAATGCAGCAGGTTTTTCACATCAGGAAAAGCTGAGGCTGTGTGTGCAGCGAGGAGTGAACACGTTGCAGCTCTATGCACGGCTCCAGAGTCAGAAAATTACTCTGCAGTGATGCAAGCAACTGCTTTATTCCTGATATCCCTGAAACAAGGACAGAAACTGAACCAGCAAGGGTTTCACAAGGACACCATACTCTCCTGGGCACGAGTGCCAAGGCTCTGTAATGACGAAGGGCAGCAAAGGAGCCAGAAGACATTAGGCATCACTGGGCCAGAGTGAGTACAAGAATTACTAAGTCATTCTTGCTGGCCAGACCAAACTCTCACAACACAGTAAATGGTTATTTAAGAAATTGATCTGGATTTGGAGGAAACACTAATTGCTGGATATTGAGACTCTGAATAAGCTAGCTAAGGAAAGCAAGGCTGCCACAGGGTCTGCTGCAAGTGGTTTAAGACATGAGACCTGCTAGGACATGGCAGTTTAGCATCCAGACTTTCCAGAAACCAAAGCTACAGAGATCTTCAGGTCAAAGGCACGATTCCCACTCAGCCGATGCCAAACTTCACCCAGTACTCAAGAGCAGCAGCACTTCCCCTGCCACCTTCTCCTGAGAGCAAATCAAAGAGGGCAGTTGGAAGAACCTCATGGGTGCCAAGTACAGCATTAAGGTTTTGGATTTTAAGGCAGAATCCTGACGAGCCTTTTGTCACACTTCTTTACATGGCACACTGTTGGGTTACACTATGTGGTGACAGAGAGATAATCCCGGAAGGCCGGAGACACAGCCTCTTTCCTGGGCCCGGAGGTGACCCTGGGACTGTGTCCAGGTCACCGGGGATGGGCGGAGAGAGGTTTGCGGCTTGTGGACAAAGCTGGACCTGTGAGAAGTGAAGATTGTAGTTTGTGACCTTACAGGGTATTGTTTACCTGTTACCATAATAGGCAATGTCTGTGTATTGCTCCAGGTGATAGGGAGACACTGTGGTGAACATCTTTCCTGTTTACATGATGTTATATCCTGTTCTGTGGGGGTATTTGGGGAATTCACACTGCGCAATAAACGGGGATTTTGTCTTTGACTTTGCACCTGAAGGAGTGCAGAGTTGGCCCATGCGTGATTACTGCAGCACACAGCACTCAGACCAGTTTGCTGTCACTGTATGCACGACTTTACTCATCTGAGCAGCAGCAGCACCCACTCCCAAGCTTTCTGGTGGCAGGGACCAACACCCTATGCACCAGGAGGATACCAGGGAGAAAATAAGGCATCTTCTAAAGAATATCCCTGAGTCATAATCTCATCAGCTCTGGGGAATCTCGGCTTCTGAAGTCTCAGCAGCTGAGGACAGACAGTGTCACAAACGTGCTGCCACATGAATGATAGAGCCACTGAAAAGCAGAGAACTTTTTATTTCTTCTCTTCCCAAAATGCCATTGTCAATCCCAACTCATTAGAATGAGAAAGCCTTGTTTTCACTGGAATATTCCACCAGCAACCACTGGCTTCCTGCAGCATTAACAAAATAAACCAGATCTTGTCCCCAGTGAAAACAATCATTTTTTGCTATTGACGAGTCACTGCTTTGCCTCACCTCAACAACCCAGCTCGTATAGGTGATTTATACCTAAATTACCTCAAAAGTGGTGCCTGTTTTCACAGCACAATTAATGCAGCAGCAGGTAACAGCCAACACACAACTCCTGCCAACACAAATGTGCTGGTTTCATCTTGGGAACTTCTCCTCTGCTGACAGAGCTCAATGTTGCTCCACTAGCATCAACATGGGCAAAATAAATCACAGATGATTAAAAACTGACAGCAACAAACCAAAACACTGTGGTCCTGCTGCAATAGTTGATAAATCATATTTAGGTACCAAATAAGCTCTAAAGGAGAGGGTAAAGGAAGCCAGCAGAGTATGGAGTAAAATTTGGCAGGTGCAATTCTGCTGCCAGAAAGGCAGTGGGGCAGGACCATAACTGGATGGCATCGATTGGAGCGGCAGCTCCAAGGCACTGAGGGCATCCCGTACTACTACATAGAGCAAGCAGTTCTTCCCCACTCTCTCCTTGTGGAGATGATTTTAGGAAGGGAAGAAATCGGGAATCATTACTGTGCCACAACTCTGAAATACTTTCCCTGTGTAGGCAAGAAACTGCTCCCATCACAGAAAGTATAATTTCAGCATGCATGTGCATGAATGCACAAGGTAAGAACTAAAAATAGAGGTACCCTATTTCCACGCATCATGTGGTCAGCAGGTACAGAAAAAGCATAAACAGTGATTCAGCAGTAGCCTGCATGATGCAGGAGGTTGTCTCTTTGCCTCTGCCTCCCTGTTTGTAGCTCTTCCTACCTCTGCTGGGTTACCAAGGCCCAGCAACTCCCAAGAGCAATGCCCAGATCTGCCTTGCAAAAAGAGCCCCAGCCCCACAGGGCCCAGGGAGATCTGCCAGCCATGGGGAACTCACTAGCTGCTTGGCTCCCTCGGGAAGGGGGTGATGTGAGGTGGCTGCAAATGCTCTTCACATAAGGTCCACCTCTCAAGAACGCAGACATTTAGAGAGTTTCTCTATCTACAGAATTTTTTCTAGTGCAAAGTCTACATGCTAACATAATTAAATGTTTTTTAAACAAGATAGATGTGTAATTCGCATTTTTGTTATTTTTTCATTAAGCTTCTGTGTCATATCTACAAAGTGTAATCATCCAAACTGGGTACAAAGAGGTGCACAATGTACAATTACAGTGTATGGCTACAATTTCTGGTGCAAAGTAGTGCTGTGACTCCATAAACATCTCTGAAAAATTGCACAAGATGACACCAAGGACATTTTTTGAATCCTGTGAGATTTGTTACATAAACAGCTACGACCTTGTACCCATGGTTTCAACACGGACAAGTCGGGTTTTTTGCTGGTTCTCACCCCCAATTTTTTTGTTAATGTTTGCTTGAGAAGTCAGAAGGACATACAAGAAAAAGAGAATGAAGAGTAGAAATTTCATTTACATTTCATAAAACCGTAGCTAATCTCTTCAAGCAGAAATTAAAAAAATACTTCAGTCTTCCCACTGCCCAAGCTCTGTCATTCACCCTTTCAAAGTCAGCAAAGTCTCCCAAGCATCCAGGTGAGTAAATCCCTCCTCCAGCCCCCAAAGTCCTGGCACTAAAAATATCTTTGGAGGGCTTCCTTGCACAACTGTGACTTACCCTCACACCATTCCTAGACAGCATAACCAACCAAGAACAATTAAAGTGCTCAAGGATTTCAACTTAATCGCAGAATATATTAAAGTCCTTTCTACTCTCACCTTGACATACTTTGAAGTCTGCATTTTGATGTCTAATTGAAATGAGGATTGCTGCCTGACAGGCCTTAATCTTCTCAAAAACATAGTTGTTCCTCTCTCCCCAAAGCAAGTATTTATCACAAGTTTTACCTTGAATATAGGTCACAACATTGCAAAGCAAGTAATCAGAGCTGAAAAAAAAAAAAAAAATCAAACTACCAAGAAGATTCTGTCTAGGTAAAAAAACCAAATTCAAAAGGCACATCTGTTCTCATCTGTTCTCCTGAGTCACAGCAAGGAAAGCTTATTACCATTAGCATGAGGGTTACACAGCAAATGAAACAACTGGCTAAAGAAAAAAGAAAAGAAATCACTTATAAGTGCCATCTTTCATCATTAAATTTTAATAGGAAAACTACTGTGATTTGCTTAGTCTGAATATATATGCAATGTAAAGAGACTATCTGACATCATCGAGGCATAACACCACAAGATAAATGGAGATGATTTGCCACACTACTGGAGCAGCTGTAACTCTCTCCCAAACCTGCAGCAACCAAACAGCAAGGCAGCTGCTTCTGGCTGGCCACTGGCTCTTATGCCTTTGGCTGAAAGGAAAGAATCAGAGGTCATACTCTTCTCCTGTCTGTGTGGCCTTTAACAGAGGGCAGCTGAGCTGCTATACTAGTTAAAATACCCATCTCCTGTTAGTCACAGTTTGGTTGCCCCTGAAGCCTGAGCCATCACCAGAGCACAAACATCTGAAGGCCGTGGTTTGCACCGAGAGCGCCTCAAGCAAGGGCAGCCAGAGCACATCCATACGCATCCTGAAAGAGCCCATCTGGAGCAGAGCCTCCCTTCACAGACTCCCAGCAATGCAAAACTAGGCTCAGGACTCCAGGCTGCCTTCCTTTCACACAGCAGTTGGGTTTTGAGAGCAACAAGGATGAAGATTTTTCTGTTCTGCTTCTGCATTACAGTGCAATTCTCCCTCCTCAAGGAGGGCAGCACCCTTGACAAGCTCAGGAAATGTCAGAGGAGCAGGCTGCAGGCAAGCCAGGCACTGCCCTGCCTATGGAAACAGCAGGCAGCCTGCTGTCCACCTGCCCAAACACAAACAGCAGGAAAGGGTGCATGGCTGTTGTGCACAGAGATGTAAAAGATCTATATGAAGCCCCATGTGTGTAAATTAAACATCAGCTCCTTCTATCATCAAATGTATACAACTTTTAAGCATGAATTATGCAAGACTATTAAGTGTCTTATTTTAAGAGAGAGCAGCTGTAAAAGCTGCTTGGAGGACACAGCAAGTCACAGAAAGGGCAGCCCCTGGTGCTCAGTGTCTGTGTGTGTCTGAGCTACAGCACGGCCACTCTCACCGAGTCCAGCCCCAGTGCTCCCCCAGACCTGCATCCTGCACTAGGCAATTAACTCAGCATCTCATAAGCTCTTACTGTCTTCCAGTGCTCTATGGAGGAAGGAGTAATATTTTCATCACCTTCTTACTGAAGACAGCTTGAGAAAGATCTGGATAACTGTGTGAGTTTGTGAAGAAGTAAGCAGAGAGCTGAGCCTGTAACCTGGCCCAAAGTCAAGCCCCCAGTCAGTGCCCAAAATGCCAAGCTCTGCCATTGCTTTCACCTTTTCACAAGGAACCTGAAACAGCAAACTACCACTGAGACCAAGGAGCTCCAAGCTGTTTCAGTTCAGTAATTTTCTTGTTGACTAATGAGCCCTCACACTCAGCCAGAGCCCACAGATGAGGATGCCAGCCTAGAGTAACACTGCACAGCCCACCTTACAAGTGCCACCATGTCAGAGGCAGAGGCCAGCCGCAGGCAGGGATGCTGGCCGCTGGCTGGCAGCACGGAGCACTCATCCGTCGTCCTCAGCCCCAACCTGCAGAGCACTGCAGGCTACTGAGCTCAGCCCTCCCTGAGCAGACACTGTGCTTAGCAGACGTGCTAAAGCTGCTGATGGCAAGCTCTGGCCATAAATTACCTATAGGGTGAGAAGGCTTTTGACACAATTTTACATAAAACATTAATTCCTCTGGTCAATACGAATGCTAGTAAGACTGAGTGGCAGGGCTATACACAGCAAATAAGCATGTTGGAACATAAGAAGTGCTGAAAGGGGAGGCACAAATGGGTATTAAGACCAGTTTCATTCATTGTATATATCATGGACTTGGAAGAACAAGCATCAAACACTGTGATTACACTTACTGATGATTCAGATTTGTGTGGGCTCTTCAATACACAAGAGGAAGGCAATTAAGTCCTGGACAACTGTAAGCAAGCAAGCACCTTGGGGGATGATTAAATTAATCTGAGCTATGGAAATGCCACACAGCAAGGCTAAAACATAAAGCAAACAACATTGTAAAGGACTTTGCACTCAAGAAACTATATGAGACAAACATAGGCTACTGCTTGCCCTCAGTGACCCACCAGGGTGCCAGGCGTTCTGCAAGCCCATCACATGAAAACTGGTATAGGATACACACGAAGCTCTAAAAAAAGCAATCCTAGTGATACCAGTTGTATGTGCCCCCAGCCCAAAAAACTGTGGCTTTAGAGAAGGGCCATGTCACAAGGGGACCACTGGTGACACAGCAGCTCTGGGGCCACCCTGGCAAAACAAATCCATGCAGGGGACCCCAGGCCACAGCACCTGCCTCGCACCTGGCTTACCAACTCCCAGTCCCTATTACCAGCTGCTCCCAAGACTCTTGACCATTGCTCCCCATTTGGAAATCATGTACTTGCCCCTAACTGCCTGGGCAGCCTCACCATGCTAAACAGCCCTGTCCGATGCAAGGCAGCTGCCTTAGAGACACTGAGGCACCTTCTCTGAGCCACCCTGCCCAGCAAAGGGATCACTGGCAGGGTATCACAGAAGGCACAGAGCCCCTTCCAGGAGATGGGTCCCAAGAGCACATCAGGCTGAGACTGGGGAACACAAAACATCTGGAGCAGCAACACAAGTGAGGACACGGGAGAAGCCAGAAGTGGCAGAGCTGCCCAAGGCCCTGGAGCCATGAAGACGCTAAATTTGATGAGGTTGAGGAAGGGAGCCAAAGGAGCAATAAATAGAGCTAATGAGAAAACAAGGCATGAGCATTCAAAAACCTTTAACACACTACTAAATAGCAATAAAAAGGCAATTAGAATTCCGAGATGCATGGAGGGTAATTGCATGCACTATAAATAGGTGGTGGGAAGACTGTCCTGCTCAGCAGGATCTGATTCACTTCTGGGGTGACTTCTATGCAGAAAGGAATACTTCGGTGTGCGACAGAAGCTGAGAGAAGGGAGCTTACAGAGAGATGAAATTACAGGAAGAATTTCTATCACTCACATCCTGCTGCATGAAATATGTACCAAGCAGGAGCTTTGCCACAGAGGCTTCAGAGGTCATAGTTTGAGGAACTCCAAATAAAAGTTCAGCAGCAGGGATGCAACGCAGCCTCAGGAGGAAACATTCATTTTGTATCAGCCAGCAACATGTATGGCACTGGAGTCCAGGCACTTCAGTGGCTTCCACTACTGATGGAGAAATCTAACAACGCCCATGGAGACCCCGTCCTGCTCAAATTTGTAAACTTTGCACAAGCACATGCACTTGTAACAGCACTTAAAAACAAGCAAAAATCAGAACTTTAAAAGTGTAATTCAAGTGTCAAATTCACTTCCCCCATCCTCCATCATGCCATGGCATGTTGCTTCTGTTCCCTACCCGTGCCTCAGGCATGCTCCACCACTCTGCTCTGCTCATAACCCCCTCCCTGGGCTGGTGTAACCCTCAAGGGGATGTCCATGGCTCAGCCATGCAGGCTCACAGTAGCTGGTACAAGCAGCCAGCTCGCTGTTTAACAAATAGGCTCTCTGATGCCATTCCCTGCCCAGCCTTCCCTCCTTACACCAGTTAGGCTGGAACAAGTGCACCAATTGCTGCTCTCCTTGATGGGCATGTGGCTCAGGCTGTGCGGGGAATGTCACGAGAGATTCTGGGAAAGAAGTAGCTCTTGGAGTAGATAAAACCCACGAGACCACACCTGAAGGCAGTGGTAGGATCTTTGCAGAATTATAGCCAGCATCTTTCAGAGTAGAAGGTACCACTGAAGTTCAGGAGCCCATAAACAAGCAGAAATCATACCAGGCAGAGCCTTGGCCAATATAATCCACCACTTCATGATCACCTCAAGTCTTTTGAGGACACCAGCTCTCTCTTGAGACAGCTAGAGGCTAGAAGAGTATTATTCCCCACCATCCCTGCATAGCCCCGGGCATACCTGATGCAGAGCAAACGGGAGATGGAAAAGGAAAACATAGCCACAACCTGAGAACTGTCAGCAATCCCTCCTCCCTGCCCCAGTTTCTTCACAGGTACCCTTCCAGAGGAGGAAAGTTTGCAGACTGAAGCACCAAACACCTGATAAAGGGAAGGAGCAAAGCTGAAACTTCCCAACTCCAAACTCCCTCAGCCAGGCCTGGTGCCCTTCCCAGCTCCCTGTTCTTTCCCATCGCAGAGCATCGGCACTGATTCATATTCGGGAGCTGCTCTGCCCTCGCGAATGACTGAGCACACACAAAGTTTCTGCAGTCCTAACTCCAGCTAGTTCTTGGCTATGCATCAAAAACCAACCTCGTGCAGCTCAGAACATCCCTAGATAACAGCAGCAGATGGCTTCTGCCTAGAGGTCTCAATGGCAGAGGGTGGTCTGCAGAGCTGGGGTGGGAGGCACAGTGCTGGTTTTTGCAGCGTGCACCGCTCTCAGGTCACACAGCCTCGCCCCTGGCTGAAGAACTGCTGGCTAAGGCCTTCCTTCCTCCTTGCACTGTCACCATGCAGGTAGCAAGGCAGCTGACTCCTGCTGTGTCACCCCATTAGCTTTCTTCCGAGGCAGGGACTAGTCTGTCATCTCTGGTTGCAAGAAGAATGAGAGCAGTCTGCTAGGAAGGAGGGAAGTCTACGGGTAGAGAAAATAAAAGCAAACTCATCATGTGCAACATGCAAAGCATTTGTGCCCTCTTGCTGAATTAGGAAAAGGTATTCGGCATCTTAGAAGAAAATTGCCTTTTGCTTGATTTTCTGCTTATGTGATACCCACATCACCTTCCAGCTGCCTAAATCCTCTGCTGCTGAGGTGTGGGAGGAGCTGACCACCTGCAACAGCACATCAGGCAAAGTGAAACCACCTCCTTGCAAAAACTACAGCCCTGGCAGTATCAGCAGCAGTCTGACAGAACTTCTGGATGGCTGCATCTAATTGTTCCCAAATCACCCAGTATTTTCTGTGCCTAAAACGTAACACCTGAATGCTCCTTCCTTCCCAGCCTATACCCATCAGACAGGGACAGGGATACCTGAGGGCAGCGCCGAGTGGAACACATGTTGCATCTGGCTGGCTGCTCACGGAGCAGCTGCTCCATTCCACAGCCACTTGTACCAGCCCCATGTCAAGGCTGGCCAGAGCAAGCCCAGAAATTTCTTCCCAAAGTGTCTTTGCAGTATTTAGGTTCACTTGGCCAACTGGCTGGACAGGGCTCTCCCAAATCACTCCTTGGGATAAGAGTTTGTTTCCAAGCAAAGCACCAGCTGGAAATCAGATGGGTGAGTGCATTCTTGTAGAACCAACATCAGTGAGCACAGAGCTGTATTTAGGAGCACCAGTCTATCTTCCCTCTAACAGCCAAGTCCCTTTATCATACCAGGATGCCACCAGCCAGGCACCTTGTCCTCTCTGATCCCAACCAGAGTCTGTATGTTGGCTGTGACACTCCGGGCTCTGAAATGACCCTCATGCACACACCCATATCCCTACCAACAAAGGCAAATCACTGCCCCTCTCTGAGAGGCTCCAAGGAAAGCATGGGGCTGCTCCCCTGTGATGTGGAGGTGGGGAAAAACTTGTGGGTTGTGGCCACATGCTGGGATGCTTAAAGTGGTAAAATCCTTCAACAGGATTGAAGCCGCCTGCGCCCCAGGGCAACACCAACTTAGCATCATCTGCCCCAATAACTTAACAAATTCCCCAGGAAAGGGAGAATGGCGTCCTACAGGAGTCAGCAAGCCCCACACACCTCATCGATTGAAAATACACACTGCAACTAACAGATATCAGTGGTTGCTACAAACTTACAGAATCTGCAAACTCCCAGTGCCATCCTCTCCAGCTCAGTGGGTTCTCAGGATCAAATTCAATTGCCAGAAATCAAATTCAAATGCTAGAGCAGACACTGCTTTTTACAAGGCAACCTGTGAGACTGTTTCAACAAGACAATTCTTAACAAACAGCTTCTTTTATCAGTATCTCCTCAAAGTGTGTGCCTGGTAAACAGCCTTTCCTCCCTATTACTGTCCTCCCCTCTGCCAAACAGGTAATTGGAAGCCAAACCACCCCCTTTTATCCCTGCTCCAAGGGACTGAACTGAGCCTGTGCACGCCACGGTGCTGCAGCTGCTCTGGATACAAGGCCTCTTTCTCCTGCAGAAGCGCATCAGGCAACGACAACATCCAAAAAAAGTACTTCTTTTCCACTGCCAAAAAGTTTATTGAATTTTTTTCCCCCAAGATTCTTCACCTGGCTGAAGACATACAGCAAGCAATAGACTTGCAGGGACAGGGTCACTCTGCTCCATGCTTGTAGAGGATCAGATCCAGTTCATAAATGCTAATCTTAAATCATCAAGTGTGGATCTAAATTCCACCCCAAAAGGGAGCAGGAGGTGGTCTGCAGAAGGTCTACAGACAAAGCTAGATTTAAAGACTCTTCCTTTTACAAAGTGAAAAAGCACCCTGCCCTTGTGCGAATGTCACCCTAATTTAGTACATGAGATCAACAAAAGGCAACTGCTGGACCATCAGCCCTGTTTGCCAGGGTATTGCACAAATGCATTGTGGCATCAGCCCAAAGTCTTACCAAATTCAATGGGGTTCTTTCGAGATTCGCACATCCTATTGCCAGTCCCCAAAGATAAACACCGCAGCATCGTCATTAAAAAAATCCACCCTTCTGGCCAGGAAAAACATGACTAAATCTAAATTTCATTAAGTTTCTTCATTAAATATTAGCATTTGGGTATGGGGAGATGCCCATGAGGGTCACTATATACCTGACACCACTAAAAGTCCAAGCTCCCAACCTTACTGTGAAGCAGACAGACAGGTTTTGAAGTATGACAACTACAAACACAGCATCACTTACCCCAAGCTGAATAAATATTTGCATGACACTTTGACTCAGGTGTTTAAATTCTAGGAAATGTCTGACTTTATCAGCCTGAATCACAGACAAACAATACCAAATATTATCACTAAAAGCACCTTTTCAAACAACAATTTCAAAAGGTTAACATCAAACAGTCAGCGACTGCACTTTGTGTCCGGTTTTAAGAATGAAGCCCACACAATTCAGAGGAAAACCCAGTTGAAGCAACCCAAATATCCTGTACCCACAAATAACTTCTTCCTAAGCAAGTGCCAAGTTAGGATGCTTTGCGTATTCCTGTCAGTACCTACAAGGTAATGACACAGGGGAACTCCCCAGGAACCTTCCATCTCTTGCATCTCCCCTCTCCCACCCTCATGAAGAGGCAGCTGGACCCTACTGCTGGACCTTGGAGCATGCCCTTCAAGAAGGGTGGCCCAATTCTGACCCACTGGGAGCTGGTGGTGCCACCTGCATACAGAGCATTCAAAGTGAGGAGACAATTCTGATTGTCCTGCCATGCCTGCACCACGCTCTAGAAGAGCTGGGCAGTGAGGTGGCACCTTCCCTTGGACCTCACCCTGTTCTATTTCCAGGAAGGGAAGACCTTTGAGGGGTCATCCATCAAATGCCACCCACCCTCCTGGGTGACAAATGGAGAGGAGCTGCTCACCAACAAGGAAAGTCACCTTGTCTGCTGTTTTAAGGGAACTCTACTGTTTTAATTAGTCTTAATTCTCAAAGGCACACTAAAATATGTGATTTCTAGAGATCACTTTGTGGGTGAAACCCTGGTGCTGCTGAAGCCACTAGCTGGATTCACATCAACACCATCCAAGCAACAGCTTTATTGACCATACTGTATTCATTGGTCTTAACATACTGATCAAGTTTACATAACGAAATAGAAATAGGATGTTTACCTTGTACTACCCTGGACTGAAGCACTGGCAGTAGCTCTGGGGCTTTTATACATACACTGCTAGTAGCAGAGTTGTGGTGTCTGGGCTGCTACTGCTAAATAAGCCAAAAACAAATGAAATATTTCTCCAGCTAACAAAAAATTGCATAGGGAAATTACTTGCTGACCACTTTTCACTTACGTAAATGGAGAACAAGTGACTTACCATTCAGCAGAAGGAATTACAAATTGTGCAAGAGGCAAAGTGCTTCAGGGAGAGTGTCTAGACTACGCAAAGCAAGGCCATAAATTACAACTTTTGGAAACAATGGGCTTTAGCAGGGCTTGGAGCTGCATGATCTCATAAGTCTTCTCCACTCTGAGTTCGTAACATCTCTGGCCCAAGAGGTGCCACCCACAATAACTGAAATGTCAGGCTATGGATCAGGAACCGTAAAGTTTTACAACAGCCAAAGACTAAGCTCACAGCCTATTTAATTACCTGCTTCACAATCCAATAAGCTGCAAGTATATAAATAGCCAAAGTATGACAAATATTTAATATCTCCTAGAATTAAATTAAGATAAGGCACTGGCAAAATAAATGATGTGTTTTAACTGAAAACAACCATTTTCTGCAGATTCCAGGCAATCTAAGCACAGTAATCACATTCTGCACTCCACACTGCTAAGCAGCATAGCATCTCAGATGTGCCAGACCTTCCTCCCCGTGGTGGTGCTCTCCAAGCAGGCTCACCTTCACTTTAGGGTTGGCACAGAGCTAGGGACAGCCTCAGCCAAGAGCCCAGCCACACACACAGCTCTCATCTGATGGTGGCAATGGCCTGTGCCCACACAATGAGACATCTAAGTGGTGAAGCCAGCCCCTAACTACTAGTCTAGGTTTGTATAGGTATAGCACTAATAATTGTCCTGCAAGCAATGATGCAACTACAGAGCTGTGCATGAGGTCCAGCTCATGCTTGAGAGCTGCCTGGACCTTGCATCTACTTCTTAAACAGCACTAGACAGCAACAGAGGAACAGACAGAAAACAAGCAGAGCATCATCTTTACCTCTCCTGCCCTGCAGAGCTGAGAAAACCAGAAATCTCCAAGGGTTTCTTGGGACCAGCAGAGCAGAATCTGACCACAAAAACAAATTCGTACAGCAGAAAGCTGCTAAAACAAGTCCCAACACCACCTGAGTCAGGGTCTGTCCCAGAAGAACAATGTGATGGTGGTTTTATAAAAGAACTTGTGTAAATATGGCAGAATTAACAGTCCAACCCATGATAAGGAAGAAGTATGTGGTTATTTGGAAAGCTGCACTAGCTTTACTATGTTCCTAACTGTTGTAGCATCTGTGTGCCTGCTGAAATGGCAGAAATTCAGTATTTTAAGATGCATTGTAACCAGTTCAACAGTTTCTGACCCCTCACACCTGTTCTGCATTAAGCACTGTGCTTAAATCAATCACCATTCAGCAAAGCACAAGCTTAAGTGCTTTGCTGAATTTGCCTGAGAATTTTGCTAATGCACCTGACGTCATCCCACAGGCTTACACAGGGACCCATATCATGCACCACTTCTCCCAGGAGTAGCCCTGGTAATCTGCAACAAATCTGGAACTTTTTTCATCCCACATTTATCCCACTGGGAGCTGATTTACTCTCCTGTCTGCCTACTCCCTTGCTCTGCAGGAAGGAAAACAGGCAATGGCAACCACGACTGCAGCGATGTCTGACTTAATGCGCTCTCCACATTTTACCTCCTAACAAGTTCTTCTTGCTGCCCCTTTCCCAACAAGTGTTTCCAGCTTATGCTATTTCAAAGGAGCAAACACCGATTCCAGGGCTGTGCTGTGCCTTTTGACTGCTGTGCTGTGGAGGTATTTAGCAAGAGGTACAACCCACATCCAAGGACGCTTGGTTCGCATCTCTACAGACACACACCTTCTCCAACATCCCTAGGCTGCCAGCTGAGCTCTCTTCCCAAAGGCTTCAGACAGTTGGGATCAAGTGGGAAGAGGCACCAAGCACAGCTGGTCGTCTCAACTCTACTTCCAACAAATCAGCATGAGCTAGAGAAAAGACCCCACACATCCTGGGCAAGCAAATACCAAGCTCAGTGCCATCTGCAGTAATAAAACACGTTGTTCTGAGAGCCGTGGAGCTGGCAAAGCCACTTTCCTTCTGAGCTGCATCATGAGGCTGGAGCCTTCCATGTCCAGCAATATTGTAAGCTCTGATGGGAGCTTTTCCTCCAAATTCAGTAGGTCTCTTGCTCAAATTCCCCAGTGTCTAGTAAGGGCTGCCCACACACTGCACCCTCCTCCCACCTGGGGTAGAAGATAAAAACAAAATCTCCGTATTTTCACCAAGCTTTACAGGGATGAGTATCTTGCAGACCACTGTCTGCATATCAAATGTGCTTGGAATTCAGTGGTGGCTTAAAAAAGAAACCTAAGTGGGAAGTAAGACAGCACAGGCAAGTATCTAATATGGCTTTTTTCCCTTAGGAAATACTGTTAGTGAGATGTAAATAAAAGAACTTACAGGTAGACGTCACAGATGTGTAGCTACTCAAGTGGAGCCCTACCCCATAAACATCAAAATAAACCCAAAGAAGAGGTGTAGACTTGAACACACTGATCTAAAAAACAGTTTTTCCTCTGTTGCTGAAATTTCTAGGGTGTCGGGTTTAGAAAAACATCGGTTCTGAGTGGCACCTGCTTAACTTCATCTGGAAATCTGAAACACAGTTTGCTCCTGGTGTAAACAAGCAGTGCTGTCATGCTCACATGCAGTAAATACTCAGCTACACCATCCATTTACACTTTTCCGCTTCTCTCTTTGCTCTCATATACGTTCTAATTTATCAAACAGCAGCTAATTACCTTTGTGGTGCAACAGCACCTTAACTACATAGTTCCCTTTATTCCCAGGTGGTACACGAGTGCTGCAGAACACCAGGCTGCCTTTTCCAGCATGTGAGCACTACACACAGGTGTGTGGCTACACAACCAGTGCCTGCTGTGCCAGTGCATTCACAGCACCAGAATATGTGGCCCCTGGGGCTCTGGGCACTAGCCAGCTCTGACACAGCAGCACTGCAGGATCAAGAGGGGAGGATTACACATCTCAGGGGAGGTACCACAGAGATCTACAGCCCAGGCAAGAATTTTAGTGCTGCAGCCACAACAAAATCAATGCTCTCTTATCTGAGAAAATTGCAAAGAAGGTGAAGCTATAGAAGCTGCCTGGGCTCTGGGAGCCTGGCGGGGGCTGACTGCAACACAGCCCATCTCAGCTGTGGTCCTCCAACTGTGGTGGGGATGGGCTGGCTCTTATCAGGTAACCCAGCCAGGAAACCCCTCCGCAGGGCAACAGCTTCACTGCCTCACCTACAAAGCCATGGTCACCTGCCTAGGCTGTGCTCGGTGTGGCAGCATCTCCCATGCCACAGAGGGAGAGCTATGAACCAGGTGAAGCCAAATCTCATCCTTCTCCTTCCAGCACTGGGCAGAACCTGCTGAGCAGGGCTGGGGACAGGTCCCCAGCACTCAATGCTGCATAGTTCTGCCCAGACACCTCTGCAGTGGCACCTCCCTGACATGGGTGTGGGGTCTGAGCAGCCTGGCATGAAGCCAAGTCCCCTCACCTGGGCAGAGCCCCAGTGGGGCTCCCAGACGCCCTGTCCACAGGCAGTGACTGCAGTGGGCAGATGGGCAGGTTCAGGTCCTGGCATCTCCAGGGGCCCACATGTGCAGTGGATCAACCAGCTCCCTCTGCAGCCTCTCTGTCCAGCATCACTGGGAAAGGAGGGAGCGTGGTCCTGCACACCAGCCTGGAAACTGCAAATGACAATGCTTGGGAGTCTCCCCGCTTCTTCAAGGATGAAATAATTCCCCGGCAAACACCAGACTGTGAAGACGGAGAGGCAAATGGCACATGGGAAAGGAAGCAGTTTATCCCTCCTCTGCTGACGAGCAAACTGACCCAACAGCCCCCATTACAGCAGGACCAAAACTCAGTCTTCTCTCATCTTTCCCCTAAGAAGCAAAATCCATTTGTTCCACTCTGGTGAGTCTTGAGCATCTGATACTTTCATCATTACTGAAGACCCAACCAATATACTGCAACTGAAGCTTGGTGCTCAAGAGGGATGAAGTCCTGCACCTTTACCCTCTGGTCCCGCTCCAGCCAGAAAAAGAAGGGTGCACTTTCCCAGAGGGATGTGTGAGGAAACCAAAGTAGAGGAGAACATGAAGTTCATCAACAAACTCCAGGCTCTGGTAGTCCTTTAATTGACTTCAACAGGAGTCATGGCTAAGACAAAAGGGCAAGGATCTACTCCCAGGATGCCAACTGAATATAGGGATATAGAGAAGACAAAAAACCAGAATTAATTCACCTTTAAAAGTGTGTTTGACATGTGTTATGTTAAATTTAGCTTTCCCAATTCCACTTCACTGCTAGGTTTGAGGAGAAATGGTCACCCCCAAGACACACCTATTTTAGCTATGCTAATAAGCCAGACATGTTTCCCTATGTCCTTCATTTCACAGAGAATGGATTATTTCCTCCCAAGATCCTGTGTAACTTCCACATACCCTTGAGTATTGCTGCCAGTTTGTAATTTTTCTCATTACTCCTCATTTCTTTGTTTCACCTGCACTTTATTTCCCACCTTTTCTCTTTCCCTTCTCTCTTGTCCTTTCACAGTGCACTATTTTGATTTCAGGAACTATAAACTGTCCTTCCCAGCCACTCTTCTCTGGACTGCTAAGATGCTGCATGCTCCTTTGGATAAACTACTTGTCAATTTCAGTTCACTTTCATGTGAGAAAGAGTTGCAGGACTTACTTGGTTTTATTTCAGCGAAACTAACAGTAACATAAATATCATCATCTTTCTCTAACACAAAGAAGTTGCACAGGAAACAAAACCCAAAACGACTTTGAAAATTCACAATCTGTTGAAAAGGGTTGTAGGCAAAAAGAACAGATAAAAGAAACTCCAAACTTGGCTATAATTTCAGCTATGTACTTTGCTCAGCAAACAAAAGCAGATCATTCAACCTTCCAGCAACACCAGATTATATTGCCTTTAAACTACGTTATACATTACGGATACACTTTCCTACCTCCGTATGTTGCAATGACTAATAATAGTCCTGGGGTGTAGCAGAACTGAATGCCGTTTGCATCAATACATCCAGGAGTCTGCCTGAACTGTAAAGGTCATTTGTGAACACAGAACAGCATCAAGGCTAAAACTGCAGTCTAAGAAACTCAACTGAAAACGGTGACAAAAAATCGGCCAGCTGTTTCAGAGAGCTACATTACATCACAGACCTAACTCTGGCTGCCACAGGGAAAAAGCCGGCTGCATTTGACTGAAAGATGCCTGTGTTCAGATCCATGAGAAACTTAATTTCTGCCCTGGCCCATGAGCTTGTGCCTCAGAAGAGAAACAAGCTCCAAGGCAGCTCCTGGAGATGGGGAGCCCAGGTGAAGCGCTCCTGCCCAGCCTCTGCCTGGAGCAGCACGTGGCCCTGCCATGGCGACATACTTGGGGAGGAAGAGCCAGGACTGTGGCAGAGACTTCATCGCAAACCTCTGCTGACGCATTTTGCCGGGAAGCCGGTCTTGAGGAGCTTGCCACATACAATCACTTGCAAGAAGTTGAAGTGAGACTCAGCAACTCCCCACGTCAGTGCCAGCACTCCCAGTTAAGCAAACTTTGCAGTAAGCATGGAGTTGTGGAGTCCCTCTGCAGGAGGTAACAGCACGTGCCTGGTGTTTTCCAGCAATACAACCCATTTCTCTCCTTTTGACAACCTTTAGATGGCCAACATCCCAAACTTCCCGAATCCCGATGTTGCATAACTAGAAGCAACGATGTAAGTCACCGCGCCGGCTCTGTGTGGAAGACCATGTCGGGGAGCAGCACGGAAGGTAACAAGGGGTCAGGGGGCTTCCCCGAGCCCCGGGACAGGGCTGCTGCCAGCAAACCGCACCACGTGGGCCCAAGGTGCCCTGTGCCGGGAGTGCCCTTGGGGTGCCCGGGGAGCTGCAGGCCTGGGGAGCAGCAGGAGAGGCAAGGAGAGGGCAGGGACGCAGGCAGAGGGGTATCTAGAGGAGCGTGCAGAGGGGTAGGTCAAGAGCGGGTAGGTAAGAAGAGGGCAGGCAGGTGGGTGGATGGCAGGGGCAGGCCCACCTGCCAGAGGTGGGTGATGGAGAGGAGAGGCAAGGCCCGGCCGGCAGGGCAGAGCCGGGCAGGGCAGGGCAGGTACCTTCTGCTGACGGCGGGCCATGTCGGTGGGCTGCTTGGCGTTGAAGGGGTAGGCGATGCAGCGCATGACGAAGACGTAGAGCTGCAGCTTCTTCTTCCTCTCCTCCTCCTCCCGCTGCAGCCGCTCCAGCTCGTCCTTCTCCTTCTCGCTGGCCACCGAGGGGCTGGGGCTGGCGGGCCGCGCCGCGCTGCCGCCGCGCCCGCCGGGCTG
>VZTE01000186.1:0-24905 GCA_013397775.1 Eulacestoma nigropectus
GAAAATATAGGTTGGATATTAGGCAAAAGGTTTTTACGGAAAGAGTGATAAAGTACTGGAATGGTCTGCCTGGGGAGGTGGTGGAGTCACCATCCCTGGATGTGTTTAAAAAGAGATTGGATGTGGCACTCAGTGCCATGGTTTAGTTGAGGTGTTAGGGCATGGGTTGGACTCGATGATCTTGAAGGTCTCTTCCAACCTAGTCATTCTGTGATTCTGTGAGTTTAGTGTCCTCCAATTAGAACTAAACCATTTGCAGGGGTAACAAACAGTTGTCCCTGTTTTACAGTAAGAATGATGTATTATTTCTACAGTTTTCTATTTTAAGTCTATGCAGAACAAGGATTTCTGGAAGCCCAGGGAATGAGCTGAGTTGCAATGACAGTTGCCATCTTCAACAGCTCAGAATCCTCCCTGGCAGCCAGTTCTGTCCCTCTTGCTTTGGTAGGTGTCGCATTTCCTTCATGCAAAGTTGAGGACCTCCTCTGTACTGAGTGCTCAGAAAAGATCAGCTGTTCTCATTGTCACGTCCTGCTAATGTTGGTGTAAAGGAGATATAAATCATGATAGGACATTTTTATTCATCTCTGAAGCTTCTTGAAGGAAGATCAATGCTCTTCCTAACCTGCAAGTTCTAACTCCATTTCTAATCTGATTTTCTTGGGGCAGAAGGGAATTATTAAAAAAAAAAAAAAGGCAGGTGGATAAAACAGCCACTTCATGAAATGTAACTGTCAACATACCATTCAGAAGACATTTACTTTGAAGATTTTAGGGCCCTTTCCTCTCCTTTTAGGTTCAATGGCAAATCCCCTATTGATTTGAATGAGTTGGATGAGGCTGTTACTGTGGAATCAAAGCCAGAAGCTACTGTAGCTCAATAGACCATAAACTTCCAAATACAGAGACATTTGTGGGGTTTATGACAAGGATTCAAACTTTTGCTGCACTCACAGCCTATCAGGTCAATAATTCACTTTTTTTTTCAGGACTCCCAGCCATGTAATATCTCACCAAGTCTCCCCATAATCTAGATGAACCACTGAGAAAAAAAAAATGGCTCAGGAAAGTCATCAGATATTGAATTATTTCTTGAGCATTTCTTGGTGCTTTCCAGTCCCCTCCTCAAAAAAAGAAAAAAAGTTGGAAATAAAAAATAAAAGTCACAGAATACCAAGGTATTTCGCATATCCACCTGAACACATTGAGTGGTTTTCAGTGGAAACTGATTCGATTAATTTCCTCATTTATGCAACTGAAATAGATTTAAATAGAACCTCCCACTCTCAATATATTTGTGGTATATGTGTTTCTGTGAATGATGTAGTAAGGAGTACATTTTTTCAATGAGGTTTTCTTCCTATTCTCACTGTGTCCATTTATATCTGTGTCTCTTCCCACTTCATATACGGCTTTTTAGAAGTGTCACAGGTACATGCACCGTTGGTAAAATCCATACCAGCAAAACACATTGCATGCAATGCTACCCAGTAGGCATCTATAGGCTAAACATGCTTTAATGGAAAGATCTGATCCCACTTAACAGATTTCTCAGGAAAACAGGGTGTATAACATGCAGAAATTTCTCCACGTGAGGTGGATTTTTTTCTTCTCTGTCAGCACTGGAAAGGGTCTTTCTATTATTATAATTATTATTATTTGCATACTTTTATAGCCTATGTAGATAAAACTTCCTGTTAATGTATTTAACTGTCTAGCAGTTAAAAAAAATGGTTTTTCATTGCTTTTATAGTTTCATTATGTTTTGGCCCTCCTAAACATCTACACACTTTGAGCTAAATTCTTTACTGCTCCAGTAACTTGAGCTTCCACATAACAATTAAAGGTGTTATAAAGCTCCTCCACCACAACCCATTATTTTGAATAGATAACCAAATAACCAAGACTAGCTCATATGGTTCTTAGTACTCATACAGCAAATTTATAGAGAAAATTAAGCATTTAGGTTATTCACAGATATTTAATGCACAGTCTATGTAGTCTAAAATTAGAAATGCTTATTACTCTGTACATTATCTTTATTGTTGAAGTTGCAATCAATAAAATCACAAATCTCTCTTCTCCTAGGGCATGACCATAAGATGGATTAAACCAATGAGAATCTTTTCACTGCTTTCAATATGATTTGGATAGGGGAACAGGGAGTTTGTGTGAAGGATTACTTCATAGAAAATGCAAGCATTTGGGGCTGAGTTGATTATCACAATTCCTCTTACTCCTCAGAGACACTTCAAAGACCATTTGTCAGAGGATGGCTCTCTGAATTGTTGGGATGTCTCTTCTCTGACACCTATTGGCTTTCAAAAAGCTTGTGTCAGCAGGCCGAATGCACCTAATAACTAAGAGATGCAGCATGTCTCTCCAGATGACTTCAATATTTACTACAGAGTCAATCTCATGCTTGCAAACTCCACCATATGACACCACCATATGACCAACATCAGGCAAAGGAGATTCCTCCCTGCCTACCTGCCCACTTCTTCCCTAAAAATGCCACATTTGTAGAAACTGCAGGTACCAGGACTCACTCCTGAGCAGGGAGATGCCACTGGACTCCCAGACCTCTACCAAAACCTCTTGTTCACAGCCAGACATGGATCAGCATCCCCACACTTCTTATTCTCCTACCTGTCTGCGCAGCACTACAGTGTCAAAAGCTCTCAATATTCTTTCAAAAAGAGTGAAAGCCAAAGATATGAGTAATGTGGTTTATGCTGTAGTAAAAGCACTGTGCACTTATTAATTCTTAATGGCATGAAGAAATAGTGCTCTTCTAGAAAATCTTGTACATCCTGCCCTTTACTGGGCAGCACATGAGGTTTTGTACTAAGTTGAAACAAACCCTGCCAAATTTATGCTACAATTTCAGAAAGTAGTCAAATATCTGTGGGGAACAGCCTGACGCTGTTAAACACTCAGTGATTATGAGCTAAATGCAATCTGAACTGAGGAATGGAGAAATTGCCTGGGCAGTGCATTAGCCTACTGTGGTGTTTGTCTCCTTGCACTGCAGTGCTGAGGTGAAGGGGAATGGCACACCTGACACTTCATTTCTGTGCTCAGCATATGCCACAAACACCAAATACTCATAAGCCTAAAGCCACCGTCTACCTGTCTATCACTCCTCTGTGTTCTCCTTCTAATAAAACTATTGCAAATGTTCATAAAGGACAACTAGGGAGAAGACAAATTAAGCCTGGTGATCTCACACACAATGGGAATGTTTCCTGCCTTAGAATTGCCAATTTAGTGAGTGGGGGAGCAAAGGGAAGTGCTGTTGAGCCACCCTGTAATTTGGAGAGACTCATTGTCATTCCCTAAGGGCTCAGTACTAGCAAAGAATCAAATATTTGGAGAAAAATCTTATTTCTAGATGGATTCCCTTAGTCTCTGTCCTTGTATGAGAAAATATTTGGGGAAGAGGCCTCCAATATTACAAGCATAAAACTAGCCAACAGTTGTTGCACATTTTCTGTAGTGTTTTACGTACATTTCTTCAGGCCCAGACCTTGACACTGTCATATTTAGGCCAAAAATTATGTGGCTGTCATAGAAACTTCTAATATAAGAAAGGCAAGGGACACTTATCTACATTTTCTATTAAAAATGTAGTATAGCAGCACCTGGCTTATTTGGGAGCACACAAAAAGATAGAAATAACACTGTAATCCCACCTGTACAGAAGCTGGGCAGAGGCGCAGACAGGAGCACGCCTGGGTGCTTTGATTAGCCACTGCTGCTCTTCCTAATCAGAGTGTCAATATTCTCTTTTTTCTTTATTTTTTCTTTTTTTTTTTTTTTTGCCAGAAGGAGGAACGTGTGAAGTTATAGCAGCACACAGATGCTGTAATAAGAATCGAATTGAGGAAAGATCACAAACAGTAAAATGCTCCTGTCTACCTGGGAAAGTGGCTGGGACTACAAGAAACAGACCTTCCTGTGTTGATGGCAAGTAGCTCCTCCTGTGTATATGTTTCTGTTTGTATACCATCCAGTAGAAAGCTGTAAGTCTATAGATTGTGCATAGGAATTTTGCTGTGTTCTTTATTTAACAAAACAGAAAATTCTGTAAGCGTAAGTATATATTTAGACCACCTTCTTGCTACTTTAGTGAATAGTTCTGTGCACACGGGTCATGTTAAGATTTACCTGAAAACTGTGACCATAGTGCCCAGTATAGATGCTTTGATGAGTATAAGAGATTTATTATTGATAAATAACTGGACAAAATTATCCCTTGCGTCACTTCATGGGACCCCGTCAGTGCCAAGTTAGTTTTGATTCATAAATATTTCAAAGGACAGCTGCCATTCATTTTGATTTAATTAGCCATTTGGAAAGTCAGTGGCAAGATAACATAAATAAATGAATCTTGTCTTCTAGTCCTGAAACAAACACTACAGAAAGCTGGAAAAAATCTTTGTCTTTTGAAATCACTGCTGCTGTTGCTTGTCACGGGGATTTTTATTTTTTATATATTTTATTTTTTTTCTGAAGAAAAAGCACCATGTTATTTGTGTCTGAGTTTCATAGCAGGTTTAGCTCCATGGGGTGTTTTCTTCTCTGGGGCTCCCCTACCAGCACTGCAAAGTGAAACCACGCAGCAATCAGGGAGAGAGCCACGTCTGGGAAGTGCTTAGCAAAATATAAATCACATAGGAAGATGGGGAGTAAGTGGTACTAATCCCATTAGTTACCTTTCCCAAACAAGCTGCTCTGTGCTGCTGAATCCCTCAGTGCAGCAGCTTTGTGAAATGGAGTATCTTGTAAAAATCCCTCGCGGTTCTTTTTGGTGAATGTCGTGTGCTGGTTGTTGTTTGTACCAACCCACAGGTGCTTCAGAGAGCCACGGGTTTGTTTTGTGCAGCACTGTGGGCTCTGCACTGGGCTCTCCTCGCTCTTTCCATGTTGGAATCTCAGGGGTGATGGTGTCTCTGTCGGTTTTGGAAGCACTCAATGTTTCCTCTTTGGGTCTGTTTTTGGCACTCAGGTTCACCCCAAGCAAGTGAGAGTGGGGAGTTCTACAAGGAAATATTGGGAAAAATGTTCTCTTCTGGATACCTCTTCAGTCCTAGGCTGCAAAAGGATTAGAATGGAGCAGGGAGTGGTCCAGCGTAGCTCAGACAGGAGTTGTAGCTAGACAGGAATATTGGTGGGTGTTGTGGAATGGAGGCTTGTGGAGACAAAGCTCAGTCTTGCACATTTGACACCAAAAAAGGTGAGAGATTAGGAGGTGCCTTAGAGGAATAAGAACCTTGTGCTTTCTCAGCAGGTATTTCTGGCATGTGGATACCTAGTTTATATATTAAAGATATAAAAGGAAATGTTTTATTATTTAAAAAACACATTCAAATTTTTAAATTATGAAGCAGTGTTTCATAGCTTGTTACACTGGAAATGCGATTCAGCTTCTGAACTCATGATTAAAACCAAGCTATGAATGCACCTGTGAATGATTACACTTTAGTCCACATCCTGTCATTCTGTTATTGCTTAATTACCCTGATAAAAAGAAGGTTTTCTTTTTCTGCTAAGCACACTCATAAAATGGTAGGTGAAAACTACAGCTGGTCATAACCAAAGATCAGTTGTACAAGCCTTGAAGAATTACATGTTCTTCAGCAGGTCATGAAATACAGAGGCAGCAGATAGAGCAGAGAGACACCATTAATTCAGCTCTCATAACTCTGTTCAGAGAAGAGAAGCTCAAAGAGTGCTGTGTTAAGAAAAATTTCGGGTGCAGGTGTGGACTGGAGCCTAATTGCTCTGTCAGAATTACAATAAAGAGAAATGTTATTGTCTGGAATTTTGAAAGGAGTTAGGATAAAACAATGGCTAATATGAAAGTGTAAGGCAAGTCCCATTGAAGTCACTGGTAAGACTCACTGTGACTTCAAAGCCAGCAAACGTGAACTACAAAGGAATGTCTTCCCCTTTCAAGTTTAGTTGTTGTAGTCAGCCCATAGCTGCTTTTGGAGATGGCTGGAGAATAGTTCAAAAGCCCAATATGCTGCTGGTAAAAATTAATCCGAGGGACATTTGCTTTGGCCTTTGTTTTATCCCGGACTTTGCTTTGTGACTTTTGACATACTGACTTGGTTTAACTCAAAACTTTTTCCTATTTGGTGGTTCCGTTCTTGTTAAGACAAACTCCCAAAACTTCCCATGAGAGTTCCATTGACGTCAGTGCTTTAACTCACACAAAGATTTGGGATTTGCTGTTTATTTTGTACATGAGGACATTTCAAAAGGTCACCTGCAGCTTTCTACCTTCTTTATCTATCATATTGAAAGGATTAAGACCAGTTAATCTTACACTAAGTTTTCTTTACACTGTGTAAATGTATATGATTTCAAGCCATAATGTGTCACTAAGAAAGCTTGCTTGGGTCCTAATTAAATATCCACCTGATGTTCAGGTACAGCAATATACTTGCACCCAGAGACATCACCTCTGAGAGGTGACAAGGACTGGTAGACCCCTGCAAGCAGTTTGGCTGCTGGTTGATTATCACCTCAAGCCATCTCCACCCCATGGCTATGTAGTAGTGTGTACAAAACAAGCTGAACTTCAGTACTGCCCTGCCAAACTGTGACTTAATGGTATTGGGATCAAGCTTTTGGTGTTTCCCCAGTTAAATTTCATCAGAAAACACCTCATCAAGGCTGCTGCTTTGACAGTTTGAGTCCAGTTGCAGAGGAGAGATTGCATTGCCTTCCACTCCTACCAGCTATTGCTCCAGGACACAACGGGGCTGTGTGGGTGGGATTGTGTGGAGAGCTGGCTTTGTTTCCTCTTTAAGAGAGTACGATTATACATAGGAGTCATCTTAACATTTTTAATAAGTATGAGGAGTGATGAATGGTCCTTTTGTCCCTTTTGATGTGAGATCGGATCATGGGTAGCACACCCGCTCCGTACACAGGGCTTGGCACGCGGTCTTCCTCCTGCATGAGCCAAAATTCAGGCTGAGGTTGTTGCAGTACTACGAAGGGCATGAAGTTGATGTGTATTCCCAAGTATCACTTCCTGCCAAGTCCAGCGAACTTTTTCTTTGGGGTCCCATCTTAATTAAGTATAGTGAGGCCAGGCTGTGGCAGCCTCGAAAGTTGTAAAGGATTCCTTGTGGCTCATTCAGTAGACATTGTCCTAAAAGCTGCCTCAATCACCAGTGAATTATGCAGTAGCAACAGTAGGAGCAGTGCAAAAGCCAAACCTTGCCATGAAACATAGACACCAGTTTCTGTTTCTTTGCCTATTCTGTTGCACATTTACTTTCATGATTCTCTTCACTACTTCAAGGTCTTTTTTGTTTCAAGGATGGTTTGAAATGCTCCCTTCCCTCTGCACAGTTTATGTTGCCTGCCACTTGGCCGTAGCACACACCAAGGCCATCAGGCTGCTCAGCTCTCTGCCATGGATATTATTATTTTCCTCATTTGCCCAAATACCTCTCCAAAGCAAGTCTCAGGTGGATTTACTTCATTAGGTGTTACAGGAGTTTGAGAGGATCCCTTTTTCTGGAGAAAGCAATGTCCAGCATCTCCAGTGGGCTCATGAAGGCCCTCAGGTACCTCAGCACAAATCGCTGTCACTGGTGCAATTGCTCCTGTGGGCTGAGGTTTTATTCCTTTGTTATATCATTACTATAAGAAAAGATACTTATAATTTTAATACTGTCGCTTTTATACTAGGAATACTGTGCTTTGTACTATATCCTTTAAAGTGGTATTGAACCATTCTGTACAGTCAGTAGGTGGTTATGTCTGTGTGTTCTTCAAGGCTTGTAAATAGTATATAATTTGTTCATCTATACTGGAGTTTACTGTGTTACAGTCAGTGCTCTCAAACATGCATTTTTTTTAATGTTTCATTTTTCTGTTCCCTTCCCCTCAATCTTCTTCCAGGCTATTTTAAACTCTTTCACAGGCAACCTCATATTTCTTGCATAATTATCTCTGAAATTTGTTGGACCACAAAGTATGGAATAACAGAAAAGCACCTGCACTGGCTTTTGAAATCAGCCACAAAGGGACTTTCATGCAGGTTGTGCATGTTGCCAGTGCTTTTAGGAAATGAGATGGGTTTAACACTGGTTAAAACCACTGAGGAAAAAGGAAGGCGCTACTGAAATGCTGTGCAGTTATCTCTCCCTCTAAATTGTACCTGTAAGAAAGACCTTTGCAGACACCTGAGGTGATCCCATTCCACGTTTTCTGCAACACAGGATTTGAAGCATTAACTCTCAGGCAGCAGGATTAATGGTTTCATCTCCATGGTCTGCTCTTGTCCTGTTTTATACCAGTCATGCATCAGAGGAAAGAGAAATCATTCACTGATACAGAAAAAATAAAATGAAACCGAACCAGTATATCCCTTTCTCACAGATTGGCTTTGGATCACCTCAAGTTTCCGATCGTTCCACAATGTATGAAAATATTAACACACATGCACATACTTCCGATTTCTATTAGTTTGAGGGTCACTAGCCATTATGTGGCCCCGTGAATTTACATCATGCTTCATCAGGACAGCACTACCAAACCAAACACAAGTCTTACTGACCAGTGGGAGCACCCTGACTTGTAATGTCTCTCTGGGCCAGCACCTCACACCTGTCCAGTCATGCTACAGCATGACTGGTGCTGCTCATCCTTATTTTTCCATGTGCACTAGTTGGAGCAGAGAGAGGATAGCATTCACAGCACATGCTCCATTTGCTGGTGTTTGTCCTCCTTTCTCTCACCCAGGACCTACAAATGAAAAGGTCATATCTGGTCTGTTACTCCTTAGGCAGACAGTAAGTGCAGCCACCCTGTTGACATCAGCTAATTTATTTTAATTTTTAAATTATGGGTAAGATACCTACTGTGGAGCAAGCGTCCATAATTCAGGAGTGCTGCGCTCCCTCGGTACAGAGGTGCAGCACAGTCCCTCGTGCTGGTCCTCAGCCCTCAGCATCCTCCCACAGCCCTGGTGCTGCCCCAGCTGGCACCAGCTGAGAGGTGAGGCTGGGATACACTGACACTTCCTGGCTCTCCCTGGAGTGAAAGCAGGATTCGAGCCTTGTAGAGTCGAATGAAAGACTCCTATTGACTTTGGGTCAGGTCCTTAGTAAATGCTTTGTTAGAGATAATCCTGTATCTATCAGCACTTACATCAAGTGAAAACAGTTCACAGTCACAAAGCCAATAGTTTTCTATTTATCTAATGTGTGTTTTAGGTGGTATCACCAGAAAGCCTTTTTTTTCCCACTCTGTGAAATTACTTTCAATCAATCCTTATTTCTTGAAGAAAGGGGGAAAAATGCTTTTTGAAATCTAAGGAGTCAGCTTCTCATCCCTCTAGCTGTGCTTCGGCCTAGATAAGAAGAGATCTCAGGGTCCCATATTATTAATTCACTGTCTATATGAATAACGAGCGGCCTTGGTGAATTATTCCACACTCCTGGGAAAATCTATAGCCCTGTCCTTCTGCAGCACCACTGGAATCAAGCAGTAAGCTCATATTTATTTTTATTTGGTGAATTCAGATGACTTCATTTGTAAGGAGGGAAAAAATGTCTCTCTTCCCTACTGACATCCATTTAGTAAGCTCAAAAAAGTCACAGAATATTGCACATGCTATTAAAAAAAAGGAGAAGGGGGGAGAGAAGCCTAACTTTACTGAAACATTTTAGGCTTTCATTTTGTCCAAATCATGTCTTCTTGACATGATTGTCAAGAAGCCACCCTGAAATCGCAACCAGATCCTGAGAGGTGCTGACTTCAGAGGGAGCAAAAGCAAAGCTAGCAGTGGCCATGCAGAGTAATTAATTCATTTACCAAGGTACAGAAGCTCTCATTACCAGTTTGACTTTCCACTGCAGGGCAGAGGCTGAAGGGAGCAGAGGGGAGGCGTGTGCCTGACCCTGCCGATGGTGAGTGAGATTTCATGTCAGAGCACAGCATCATCTCCTGAACCCAGACCATCAGTGAGCAGCCTGGGGAGAGCAGAGAGGCTGTGCTTCTCCCTGAGCAAGTGGATCTGCAAACAAATCTCTGTGTGGGCATATGGATATATATCTATGCATATCTCTGTGTGTCTTTCTGTGCACGCTGCAGAGCCACTCTGCCATGGGTGGTGCCTTACAGCACCCAGAGCTGCTCAGACACACAGGGATGTTCTCCTGTGATTAGGGTACACAGAGGCAGGACGTTCAAGGGGAAAACCTGCAGCCCACCTGAGCCAGTCTGCAGTGAGGGCTTCCCAGGTAGGCGCTCCCCCGTCTCCCAGTCGTGCCGCATGCAAACTGCACCAGGCGCTGGGCAGACGGAAATGGATGGTCCTGTCTTTCTGGTGTGAAGATGATGCAGCTAATGAGAGCGTCTGACTGTGGGTTTGTGTGAGTACCTCTTCATCGCAGCTATAATTTTTCTCCCTACCTATGTCTTATATATCTTTCTTTTTCCAGTGACATTGCGGTTTCCTGCACAGCAAAGCAACCACTCTTTTAATATCAAGCTCATAGAACAGCTGACTAATCCACCCCTGATGAAGTGCAGAGAGCTCACTTAAATCCCAATTTCCGCAGGAAAAACATTTTCTTTTTCTCCTTAAGAGGGGTAAAAAAAGCCGTAAGTCATGGCACTATCTCCATCTGTGTGAGAGGGGGTCGTTTTTCCGGGCTCCAGCTGACAGACTTCAGTGCTGACACAGAGGGAGCAGAGCCCTTCCAGCCAACCAAGGTGCACAAACAGCATCCCTGTGGTGAAATTAGGGAATGGCATGGCTCTGGAGCAGTGTGAAGACACACAGGAACATATAATTACTTCACCTCCAAACAGAGGGAAGTAACCTTTCGCTCAAGTACTTGCAATAAACCCGCTAGAGGCTAAATGGAAAAACAGTAGGAGTTTTCTCCTCTGATAGGTAGCACTAAGTGTTAATCACAGCACTGGAAAGAGCCTGGGAAGAGAGTTTGGAGGCAGGGAGGGCAGCCGGCCACGCCAGTGTACCAGGCACCACAGGCAAAAAGAAGCACAAGCTGGAATGCAAAAGAGAGCCTAGAGGAAATTCCCTTGCAGAGATGAAGCCACAGGCAGGACCATGAGTTCAGGTGAAGGACTGGTCATGCTGCCTGGAGAGCATGGAGAACACCAGGACAAGGGGGTTCACTGCTTTGCAGACACAGATCTGCTTTGGTGAGCTCACAATAGGAGAGGCAGCCCGCTCTGACCTATGTGCAAATCTACAGAGGGGAGATCTAGGGGCAAAAAAAGCTACAGCAATGCTAAGGAAGGCTTCTCACAACCACCCTTCACCCAGCAATGCTGAGGAAGAGATTTTCAAACATCAGGAAGGTACAGTCTGGTGGGTATCTGCCCTGCATGGCAGCAAGAGAAAGAGGTTTGCTACTATTTACTGCATCTGTGTGGAGAAGTTTTCCAGCTGGTGGACAATGTGTGGTGTCTTAGGAGTGAAAGGGTTAAACCTTCACGCAGTGCCTTTAAACAAGCACTAGGTTCATCTTTTCCTTGAGTGGCAAAGCACATGTGCATAGCCCAAGTGCAGTGTCCAAAATGCTCTCAGAGCAGATTTTCAGCTGGTGTAAAGTGGCTCTTGAACCCCAGAGAGACTTGCTAGTTTGTGCACGGTTTGTTGAGTTTAGGAAAAGGAACAGGATGCTGACTGGCTATTAATCCATGCTCACAGTCCTCAGGGAATGTGTGGGACCAGTGTCCAGCTAATCGGTGGCCAAGGGGAGCTTAGGGAAGCATTAGGGTCGGGTTAGCATCTGTGCTGTATCCTCTCACACCAAATCCTGGCAGGAATTCTGATGACAGTTCATCTCTGCCAGGGAAGACCACATTACTACCACATTACTAAGTGGCTAATTCTGCACAAGCTCACACCATACATCTTTTCTGCATCAAAATCTGTGGTTTTGGTGCACTGTGAAACACTGTGTGCCTACAGGTGTCTCTAATACACTATAGAAAATACATGATTGGAGTATTGAAGAGCAGGAAGTCTTTTTTTCTTTTCTTTCAAAGCTACCTTCCGTCTATAAACATGGAGCTAGTTCATAAGGCTTGAATGTGGTTTGTAGGATTAGAGTTTGAACACAAAAGAAGTGGATGATTTAGTAAAAATGAAAAATGCTCCTCCAGAATGCACTCTCTTTAAATTAATAAACAAGAACCTGAAGCTATTACACACTAAAATTTTAAAGAGGCAGTGACCAAATCTTTGAAGGAAGCAAACACATCATTTATCCTTTTTCTGATGCAGAGAGCTCAAATAGGAGTCACTAATTTAGCACTGAGAGTGTCTGTTGTGTTGAACTACGTGAATTAATCTGGCAACTGCAACTAGAGGCGGGTGAGTCAACAAGTGTTTAATTGATTTCAGAGGATCAATTATCCATACAATTGATTGCAGACACATTTACAGTTCCTCCTCTCAGAATACAACCAGGTCACTGTAGGACTCAAGCCCTTCAGCAGTTTGTCAGTCTGTAGTCTGCTTTGGGACATTTTTATGCATTAATATTGCACGATTGTCTTAAGTTTAGGAATCAAGTAAGGACGTTGCAAGTGAGGGATTTATATCAAATCTTAGACTTTGTGCTGAGGAAGTGTGCTACTCAGCATGTAAATAGCCTTTAGATTTTGGAACAGGTCTCTATACGTAGGTGTCAAAAAGCAGTTTAAAAAGTCTGTATATCAAAGAAAGCATTATTCCTCTTTGGGAGCTGTTTTCGTAGACCATTCAGTTTGCTACAATAGCTGCTCAAGGTTAAGCAAGATGGAGGATGGCAAATTTCAATAGTATTTAAAAAGTGCTGCCTCTCCCTTTTGAAACCATCATGCAAAAGACAGCCATGGGGAAAGGAGCTGTGCTGCACAATTTAAGCATTCATTTATGTCATTAATACATAAAAACTATTCTGCAGGCAGATGGATTGCTTTTAATATGTGGGTTTGTGTAATCATTTCCTTTTGATTACAATTCCTAGGCAGCAAGCACACAGCAGAGTTTTCAAGATGCATATGCATGGTCAGTATATTTTTTTTTATCTTCCAAATGTGCCCAGAACTCAGGAACAGCAAGGTGAAACATCAGCACAAACCATCACTCAGGAATGAAATGGAGAAGCAAATGACGCCGTCTTAACTGAGGACAAAGGCAAATCTCCCATTAACTCAAATGAAAGTAGAGAACATCTCTCTCTATTGGTTTTCTTATTATAAAATGCCCTCTCCTTTTTCTCCAGACCCCTCCACGAAATACCATCAAATACGGTTGTGTGTAATATAGTTATGCAAATAACAAATGAACTCTATTTCCTTTAGAAGTTTCCTTTCCTCCACTTGAAAATTGCCAGCTGGATGAACACTTTTTAAAACAAGAGCACCTGTAGTCCCCGTTATATATGAAAACCGAAGTCCATTATTGCAGTGAACACCCGTATCACATTAGTTCTCCAAGGGCACAGGTACCCATTGCTCTGAGCAGGATGGGGGACAGGACAGCGACCACTGCTTTACACCGCAGAGCACAGGAACAGAGCAGCAGAGGAGAAAATCTGTATGGTTTGGGACAGGTTGTGTTTCCTCTGAGATTCAGCTCAGTAGCAGAGGCCCAGCCTCATCATTGCGCTGGTGATACTCATTTCTCTTGTTTGTGTGTGAATTGTGATGAATTTAGTGATCTGAATGTCAGGCAGGGAATCAGGTGAGGTGTTTGTGGCAGAGCTGGAGAAGTGTGGTGCTTCCCTCTAGCACAGGGACTGCTTCTTTCCAGGGATAGGTGTGCAGTTCCAGCCACTCCTCCTCAAAAAAAGGGGGTGAATTAACTCATGGGGCCAGAGAGGCTTTGGCTGCTCAGGAGAACAGGCAGCCTCTGTTGAGAGAGAAGAGTTGTAGGGCAGCAGAGCAAAGGACGGAGGATCAGGAATCTGCTGTCAGACCAGGGATGGAGAAAGGCTAAGAAAACAGTGGGAGGTTTAATAGATATAAACTCCCCATCATTAAATGTAGGTTGGAAATTAGAAGAAGAGTACTACTAGCTCTAAGAAGGGATTGGCAACAGCTTCCCACCAGGGATGACAGCTGGTTTTGAAGACTTCCAGTGTCTTTTGTCACACCCACAAAATGCAAAGTAATTGGTATTATTTGATCAAATAACACTGCAGCATACTGGTGAGCAATGGGTGAATCACAGACATAAAAGTCAAGACAAAATGCTATAGAGCAGACTCATAAAATTCATTTTTGTGTTAGAGACAAAAAAAAAAAAAACAACTCTCTTGAAGTCTTTAGTTACAGTTTGGCTCTATTTGATACAATCATTTTTTATTGTTTGGTTGACCAACATTGATATTTTTTTTTACTCATTTATTTGCAATAACCTGCTGATAAATCAGCTTTAGCAGTGGAACCAATTAATTCTCCATTATAAATATTGACTTAGATATTTTTAATCTATTCTGTTTGTCAGAGATGGCAGTCCTGGACTTCCCTGGATGAGCAATAATGAGGCAGAATTGCAGAATCCTTTCCTACTACTCCTCTGAAACAGCCCTTGTAAATTCTGTGTGATCACTGCAGAAAAGAAACCACAGCATTTGCAAACACAAATTAAGTAAATTTGGTTTTGCTACCTGGCTTGCATTCTCCTGATGGCCCCTGGTACTCACAAGTGGGGATTCTAGCAAAATGTATCCATTTGAGTCTGCAGATTTCCCAGCTGAGCTGCTCATTAACACATGGCAGGACGGAAACTGTGATCAGAAATGATCTGTGATTACAATAGACATGGTCTGAATGTGTTTTGTGTAGTCAGGTTGGATAAAGAGAATGAATGGGGGAGGTTCTGAAATTCTTAAAATTCAAACGTAATTGCAAATCACCCAGGTCTGTGTTTTATTGTTTAATGGCACCCTTTGAAAGCTGATACAACTTCCTAATAGAAGGAATAAATTGACAAACCAGGTTAGAAGCTTAAGCTCTGAATGTAACAGCCCTTATTCACAGGTCCTCAGTGAAACCTCCTGCAATCATGTGCTGAATCCTATCAGTGTATTTCTGAAATCATCAGGAACACTCATTTGTAGCTAGCTTTGTGTTAGACCCTTTCCATATGATCCACTTTCATTTTAAACTCATTATTTATGGTAAGCATAGCCACACTCTTCATGCATTTTGCATATTCAATTTGCAAGCCAAAATATAGGAGCTGCATTAGCATCAGTGCTCCCAGCAGGTAATCAGGCTCCTGCAACATCAAACCTTATGTCACCATCAGTAATAGGCTGAAATAGTCCTACCCTCATAAGGACTGTGCCTGCCCAACTCCCGTTAAAATTAATGGGCACTGGGCATCCATTCCCTCTAGGCAGCTTTGGAAATATCAGCCAAAATGTAGTTGTAAGTATTAACCTTTAGGAAGTTAGTGTTGGCAGCTTCCCACTGCTCGGCACTGGCTTCCAGAATGAGCGGCTCTGCTGAGGCGTGAGCCCAGCTCGGCTTTGATGGGAGCGGCTCCTCCGGGCTGCTGTGGGAGCAGCCGGGGGCGATCGGCACCTTCGGGCTGTTTTGGCACCTTCGGGCTGTTTTGGCACCTTCGGGCTGTTTTGGCACCTTCGGGCTTTTCGGCACCTTCGGGCTGTTTCGGCTGAGCAGAGCCTGGGCAGTCCGAAGGGAAATTGCCAGGCTGCCCTTCCCCTCCTCCCAGGAGCAGCCTGCACTGAGCGTGGCTTTTCCCTGGTCAGCAGAGGCAAGGAAGCCCGGTCCCGTAAAGGTCGGTAGAGGAGGTGTGAAAATGCTGCTCTGACTCAATGTTGAAGTCTGGGGCAGAAACGCCAAAAATATTGCAGCCTAACTGTTAAAATAAGCATATTTGGTACAGAAAAAAAGCTGTCTGTGAATGCTTTATATATAAAACCTTGTAAGGAACTTTGCCCTGCTGATTTAACGTTCTTTAATTAGTTGGATTTTTTCAGGTTTTTTTTTTCCCCTTTCCTGTCTATGTTTGCAAAGAAAAATAGTCTGGCATTTTAAAAGAAAAATAGGATTAGAATAATTTATTATTGGATTACTATTAAACTAATAAAAGCAGCAATATAAATTCATGTTTATAAACAACCTCCAGGTCTCAGATCTAATCCATACAGATGGTGACCTGTGAGGAAGTAGTGTTCCAGGAATAAATTTGCCAGTTTAGACTGGAGGGTTCCAACCCAGCTAATAAACTCTCAGTGGTGCATGTCTGAAATGCTACTGCAGTAGCTGGAGAGCAAACTGTCCCGTTTCTTTTTTTCACCAAATAGTTCAAAATAACCAAAGTGTAATCACCACACTCAACTAGCAGATTGTTCACGGACTCAAAATACAGTCCTAAATCAAATAAATTGCTGACCATGAAGCATTTTCTAGGCTCTGCTCTGCATAGTATGAGATAAGAAGCAAATATAATGCCCTGGTCTCTATTACTAAATGCTGCTAAAAATTCAAAGTGATAAATGTGCTTTTTCAATTTTAGTAGTGCATCATTAGTAGAGAAACTCTGTAAGGATCACCTGCATATTAATGACCTGCATCTTCACCACCACTGTGAGTGCAGGTCTGTGGGTCTGCTGGATACTATGCTATTTTAGGAAATATTAATTTTTGTTCTGGTGTTCTTACTCTTTTACTTTCCCTTCCTAAACATGAGCGTCTAGCTGAGATAGACCTGGAGGAAATGTGTAGCCAGGGACATCAGCAGTGCTGGCAGATCAGAAAGGCCAGCCAGAGCCCTTCCTGGCTCTGCTGAGTCCACATGTTCTGGGCAGAATTATGGGCAAGGCTTACTGTGGTATCCCTGTCTCAGAGTATGGATCGTGCACTTGTTCTGCCAGCTTTTCCTGAAATATTAGGTCTTGCTCCATGTAGCTTTCTGTAGAATACAAATCAGCCATGTTGGTGTAGTGTCCTGCTTGAACAATATATTTTGATTATGTCTACCCTTGTATTTGCTCACTTCATGGCATGCTACAGTATGTCAAAAAATGTAGATGCTGCTGCTTCCTATATAATTTTTCAGCTAAAAATGACAGGTGCCTGGAATTATTACTGTATTCTTTTGGTTTGGGGTTTTTTCACAAAGAAAACAACAACATAGATGTTGAGAGGTTCTTCCCAGGAGTTTTGCAGAGACCAAGGGGGCTATACTTGCACTCTAAAATCTAACAAAAAAATAAAATCTACTATTTTATGCTGCAAAACAAGGCAGGCATCCAGCAAGGGCAGGAGCACAGGCTTCATGTAGTAAGAAAAATTGGGCTGAGGGCAAGACAGGAGTGAAGAGAAGCCACACTGCAGAATGTCAGCAGACTTGCTGTGTAGGTAATAGTGCAGTAAATAACCTCAAATATTTGGAATTTTTTTCCTGTTTTTGAAACCTGAAAGAATGTACAATAAATAGATTAAAGACATGCAATGTTCAGATCGGTGTTACTGTACCTGCGAAGGATGAGATAAAAACAGAGCATGGGGGGCAGTTCCACAGGGTGATGGTTGAAAGTCAGTCTGGGGAAACCCTAAGGTAAAAGGAGATATTCCTCCAGCCTGCTTTTCATTCCCATCCAAAAATACCCTTCCTTCCAATTTCTCTTTGGTGTCAAAAGAAATGAAAATATTTCATAGTGATTAATGGTGTGCTGGCTACACAGTGACTGCCAGTAGGGATGCAGCTGATCAACAAAGAGTGTATTTTCAGAAAACCTCATCGTATTTTGTTTTGACTTTATGCTGACACGTTGAATTTTGGCAAAAAAAAAAGGTGATGTAATTCAGTCAGTTATATAGGCAAGTGTGTGAGCCCTCAGACACACCCAGCGACAGTCAGTCCCGTAGTGACTCTCTGGTGGGAGATACCTCTCCAGAGAAATGCTCCACCACTGGACACATGCTGGGCTGCTGGTCACCATTTGCACCTGGACTGTCCTCCCCAAGGATTCTGTCCTGAGGAGAGGATTGCAGGAGCACCCCTGCTGTCTCCAAGACACCCAGTGTTGTGTGGCACTGTGGGACCCAGCACGTGCCACCTCTGAGAATAAAAGGAGGTGACAAATGTCACCGTGTCCTTGTTTCCTTTAGGAAACGGTTTGGTTATTTAAAAAGTGCTTACAAGGTTTTGGAGGAAGGACCAAAAAAACCTGCAACCTATTGCAGATTAACTCTGTGCTTGTAGGTTTTGATGGAGCTGGTTATACATAAAGACTGTGCTGTGTGTATTCACCTGGAGACCTAAACTATTATGTAGGAAAAAATAACAACAGCACAATATTGTTGCTTTCACTACCATTGATCTTTAGTTTCCCACTTCAATTTTGCCTTCTAGATTAAGGGAGTGTTTTTTGTACTGCTATGTATGTGAGATGTTTAAAACTTGCTTGAGATTTCAATTCCCAGAGGGTTCTGTTGGTTGAGGTTGTAGCTTATCTAATATTTTGATGAAGTCCAAGCTCTGTGCTGTAAAAGTCAATTTAGTTCTAAGCTGTTGTTTTTACCACTGCAGTGAATAATCCAATTTTTAATTATTTTTTATGTTATTTCTTTATTTTTTGAGTATTATTTGCTGAAAATTTAGTTGTTTGTCATTACGGTAATTTTAGTGGAAGGGACACTGGAGAAACCAAGCCTCGCTGGAAGAGATTGTTATCCAGTGTAATGTATTGATCAGGTCAGGCAGTAAATTAACAGGAGCAGAACACCATTAAATTTTGAACTTAATTGCCTTCTACTCTTAATTTCTATTGGATATAATCAATAGGTGCCAGAGGAAAGTTAAAAGAGTTATTTAGCAAGCTGCTATTTCCTGCAGCATAATGGAAAACTAATGTTTCATCTTCTAGTTGATGCGGATAATTTGTAGTTCAAGTGTGGCCACTTAAGCATTTTATCAGAGACTCACTTTTAGTTCTGTCTTGATTAATCTACATCCCTCCAAGAAAGAAACATGATTTAGTGACACAGTCTGTTATGGCTTAGCTGCCCTTTGATCTTTGTTTCCCTACAGGATCTCTCCAGTCTCTATTCCCCTCTCCAGCCATGCACGCCCTGAGTGTTTCCAGGGGAGGGTTCTCAGGCCAGTACCTCTCAGTATCATTTCCTTTTCCAGGGAAATGCCATGCTACAGCCAGTGGAAATGAAGACCATTGGTCTTGGCTTTTCTTCTTGGTTCTTTTCCCAGCTTGTTTGGGGAAGTTGCTCATTTCTCTTATTTTCCTGCCTGAAAAACACCAGTGCAACCCATTGCCTTCACCAAGGGCTGTTGTCAACTGAAGTTTTACACTTTCTTGCTGGACTCTCTGTGCTGATGGTACACTTTGTTCTCCTCTCCAGCCTCTGTTACTCCTTTCTGACATTTCCCTCTACAGTAATATTTTAGATACCTTTTTTAACTTGCTGTTGAATTTCAGTAATGCTTATCCTGTGGTAATCTAAACTCAGTCCCTTATAAATCAATATCTCAGTGCTATTATTATTTTTACACCTCTTCGAGCACTTTTTCCATTACCTGGTCTTTTGCTAATAAAATGCTGCAAAGGAAACACTGTGTTTCAGGTGGCCACTTGCCAAAGCCGTGTGTCACTGCGCCGTGGAATTACAGGTACGTTAAAAAGCCATTGAATGGAGGATAGACATCTGATGCAAATTAGGGAATTATTGCAAATTTTGGTGGTGGGCCTTGGAAATTGTATTAGTGAAGCAGCACGCAGAATAAAACAGGCCAAGGTAATCATACCTCATATTTTACAACAGTGTCAGTTATGTGCCAGTGGTGCTCCTCCATATTTATAACTTTATATTGGCGTGAGGCAATTCACATTCAAGCTAATGGGAGTTTTCCAGGAGTTGATGCAGGTTCCTGATGAGAAATGAGTATAGCCCTTTTGCTCATTTTTACAGCAGAAATAGCAGTTAGAGTTGAGAAGAGTCTACTTGAGGTTTTATGAAGTGGAGCATAATGATGCACAAAATGAACAGACCTTCATAGAAGTCTCGTTTTCTAAGAGAGTTGAGCTATACTTGCTCTGAAAACCAAGTACCTTCAGGGAGTGGCACGTTACCCACCTCAAAATAGAGTGACAATGAGTGATCCTTGCTCTGAAATCTTGGCCTACATCTGTCACAACTATTTCCATTATAAAATGTGTATAACGGGTATTTTACTGGCAGCATATTTGTTTTTATTCAAGTCCTAGATATTAAAAAAACCATAGCTTGCTGCCTGTGCAAATTCAAAAACTGCCAAATCATCAGAAGAGCTGAGTATGAATTTACCTCTTTGACAATTATTCCTTGTCACATTATTCTGGTTAACAGGGAATTTATCACAGAGGAGAAGAAAAATAAAGCCTTTTGACAGTTACAAGAAATGACCTGTGCTTACAATAATATATTTTCCAAGGAAAGGCTGGAGGGCAGAGTTTGACAGTGCTGAAGCTCTACCACCTGCAGTGATGTCCTGTGACCATCATTGGCCCAGACTTAACCTTTGCAGAGGGAAGACTTGTTTGTGTGTGTTACAGGCTAGCGGGAATCGTGGAAGGTTCACAGTCTCAGCTCCCCAGAGAGGCTGAAATTCTCCTGTTTTGGCCGTTCCACTAGAGTCCATCACATCACTGGACTTTACACTGGGAGGAGACAGAAGAGGTGGTGTTGTGCCTGTTGTATATTTAGGGGACTGAACCACAAAGCCCACGTGCCCATGGAAGCCTATGGCCAAGGAGGAAATTGGACCTGGGGCTAATTGAGTGCCCCTGGCCAGGAGGATGTCAGCAGCTATAATGGCATTCCCAATTCCCATGAACAGCTACTCCTTATGTTTCACTCTTCTGCCAAGAAAAGATAAAAGGAGATTTTTCTCTGTCTCACTGAGGAGAATCCCCTTTTCATCCAAATGAATTATGCTGTCTTTGAGGCGCCAGATTAATCTGTCTGTGATATCCCTCGTGCATTGCTTTCCAGACTAACACATTATCTGTGTTCCTTCTTCCATGATCTACTGGCTAACACACATGGTAGGCTGGAAAGACTGCTGCCTACTGCCATGAAAATCTTTACAGGAACAATTCTGCCCTGCTGGAGAAGAGAAGTGCATAATAAGACAACATTTATGTTAAGGTTGATTACAAGGATAGTTTGGTGCAGCTGAAACTCCTTATCTGACTTGCTGTCATCATAAAAACTTTGTGAACCATAGATTATTGCATTTTAGGTACACAGAAGAGGACAGGCAGACAAGGTAGGAAGTCTCAGAGACACACATGAATTAGGATGAAATGGAGCAAACTAATTCTCAATCAGATCTACTCACCACTAAAACAAAGAAGATGGAAAAAGACAGGATCAAAATTAGCGAGATAACAGATTGCATTTCTGGTTGGGAAGAAGTCCTTGGTTATGAAATGCTGGTGGATTTAATGTTCAATTCTACCCTTATTTGTTGTGCACATTTGTAAAGCATATTTGCAGTCATCACCTTCTAGCTGAATCAGGGCAGTGAGTTTTTGTTTTTCTAGGAGTACTGGAGGTTTTATAGCTTAGCCTTGGCAGAAGTCTGCCTGTGGTGATATATAATTCACATCGTGGTTAGGCTGGGCACTGCAATTGTTGCTGCTCTGTCTATTCTCTGCTGTGTTTGTAAAAGGATCAGGGTTAGAGCTGTGAGGTTTTCTTGTGATCCCTAAATCCAGAAGTGTATTTGCACCATTTTTATCCCCTGAAAGTTATCCACTGCTTACAATTTGCTTTCCTGAGAAATAGTCAGACAAGACATTTTGGAAAGCAGGCTTTTTGTGCATGCTGTGTGCAGTATTAAGAAATTATACCAGGCAGTAACTCCAGTTATTATCCAAAAACCTTCACATAACAAGAACAACAACAAAGCCCTAAAACTCGAAAGAAAAAAAAGTAACCTGCCAAAAAGATCCAGATCTTCAGAGGTTTTGCAAGATAGTTTTGGGAGTTTCAGTCAAATATAATATATTCTTTGCATAACTGTTCAGACTGACTGTGTTCACTCTATGCATAAACTGTTTTCAACTCTGTCTTGTCATTCAGTCTAAACAGTGTTTTGGTGGCACTTTGGAATTTTTAAAAATATCAGTAGTGGCAGGTGTAAGACCTTTGGACTCTGCTGAAGGTGAGCTGAAGGGAAGCTTTAGTTTCTGGAAGAAGCTTTGCCATTAGTTTCATGGCCAGCAGAACTAAATATGGCTGCAGGAAAACTGTATAACAGGCTGACAATGGAAAGGTCTTTATATGGCATCACTGGAAATATGAGTGTGAAACCCTGTCATGTATTTGCACATATTTTCCAAGAGTTTCAGCAAAACAAGGATATTTCCACATCTTTGTCCTGAATGATAAGCAAGTGCATTTTATAAAGATCTGTTCAGCACTGCCATAAATAACAATTTCTTTTTGCCTTTGCAAGCCATCATCAGGAGGTGATGGCATCACCTCCTCATTCCTATCCTCTGTCTACCCAAAGAGCCGTGAGAGCATACATGTAAAAATGCATAAAAATGTCAGCCTTGCAATTTAAATGTCAACTCTTCAATCTTATTCCAGTACATTTAGACCCTCCTTTGCATACAGTGTGTCTGAGTTCTTACAATTCCAGTTTTCTTAAAAATGACAGAGGTGGCATCCATGGCCCTTTCTGATAGTTCCATTTCTTACTGTCCCCTTGCAGAACACAAATGTAATGCAGTGTGCTCTGCCGAGAGACCAGTCCCAGGCAACCCCGTAGGGATATTACACGGTTCTATTGTCTTTATGCTGAACTGACTTCCTTTTGCTTCACCAGAGATTAGCAGGCTCTTGCTGAAATGCTGCTGGGATTTGGCTTCGCTGTGATATCTCTCAGCATCTCTGCATGGGAGGAAGATGCTGCAAAGGTGTGTCCCTGTTGCCCATCTCTTTCAGTGCCCTGGAAAAAAAGAAAACACAGAATTAGATATGTAGATATAGATGTATATTGGTGTGTAATCCATTTCACAGCTATCTGGTTGTCTAGATGGTTTTTTTTTCCCATCCTGTGTAGTTTTTTCAGGTCTACATCAAGGGGAGCCGTTTGGCGTCATGCTGAGCGGTGCTTTGGTGCTTTGCAGGCTGCTGAAGAACACAGACACACCACTGCTGCACTGCTGAAGCTGCAGACACAGCCTGCTCCTCCCTCTCTCCCTTAGTGCAAACTGGTATTCTAGAACTCACTTTCAGAGACTGAGGGCTTCCAGTGAGTTACCTAAATTCCATGTTTGGGTACCTAAACAACTTGCCCTCGGTGGTTTTCTAAATTAAAAATTACAATTTAAAACAAAAAGCACTATCTGTGCAATTCAATATCTCATTTATTGCATTTGAAATTAAGACCAAATACGATGAGTGTAAAAAATAAATTTTCGTAATTTGTTAGCTTTTGAAGAATTTCCTCCCAAACAGTAATAATAAATGTACATGGGTACAGTAAGAGATTTTTCTGGGGTCAGATTTTTTTAGTATTATTGTTATCTAGCTAGATAAAATCTTGCAGCCATTCTTAAGGAAATTGTGAGTGCCTCTCTATTCCACTGCCCACAGAAAGTGGAAAGGATTGCCTCTGCTTCTCTCTCTGGCAGAGAACACAAATACAACCCAATATTTTCACTGAAGGATCAGGGATACTTTTACCATTTCCCCCCATGTCCTTCCGAGCAACTTGTACAATCCACAGTGATCCAAGGACAAGAATATGCTTTCCCTTCTACCTTGGCAGGTTTTTACAATATCAAGGTAGGGCCTGAAAAGTGCTTTGAGATCCTTGTAGCGGAAGTGTTGAAAAGATACAGGAAACTGCTCAGATGTGATGAGACACCAACTTGGCTGCAGCATGAGCCTCCCCATTACTACAAAAGCCTTTGGAGGTCAAAAGCTGTCCTAATTTGACTATTTTCATCTGCTTTTTAATAAAAAAATGCTGAGAGTGTTTGAATAATTCATTTATATTAAAATACAAAATGTTGAAGCACATCAGCCACTAAAGAACTTTCCTTGCAGAAGCCCTTCTGCATTTCCCTGCCCAGGGCTGCTGTTCCCTGCGAGGCAGAGCTGGAAGGTCTCCCCATGAGTTCCCAGCACAGAATTGAAGCCTTGAATGCTCCCTGGCCACAAATTGAGGCCCTGAATGCACAGTAACTGAATATTCATTTTGTCCATTCTTTAGAAAAATAGTTACAATTTAAAGTACAAGAATAGCTCCATTCATGAGCCACGATGTGAGCAAAGCCTCTGCCACCGGTGCAGTATCTACGTTTCTTAATAAGAAGCCAACAAAGCTGATATATTACCATGCATTAAAAAATGAAAAAGAGATATCCAGAGAGAGAAATTATGTTTTTGTCATGAAGTGATGTGGGTTGATTATAAGCATGGGTATTATTTCTCTCTGTTGTTCACTTCTCTGTGCAGAGCGGGACAATCAGGACGCGGAGTGCTCCTGCTGCAGGGCTGGGTGATATCAGGGTTTCAACATTTGGAGCAGCAGATACGTAGGGTAAAACTTTCCCCTGATTTCAGCTGAACTATTCATCACACACGTAGCTGTCATTAATCTTACATGCAGAGCCAGGCTTCTCATATTTCAAAACCTTTGGAGAAGCAGCTTTTTTAATCTATATTTAGTTCTTTTTTCCCCCCTCTGAGATTGATTTCTCTTTGCATATAATGCTGCAGTAGTTCCAATTTAAACAGAACCCTGAAATAAAATAGTTGAATTTAAAACCCTAGCAGACAGAAAGGAAACAATTATCTTGAAAATTTTTTTTTTTTTTTTTTTTTTGAAGTAAAAAACTTTAATGACAGCA
>VZTE01000186.1:29669-91876 GCA_013397775.1 Eulacestoma nigropectus
CCCGGGCCCTTTCCAAGAGAAAAAAAAAAAAAAAAAAAAAGAGGAAAAATATCGCTGTGAATGGTAGTGAATTTTGATCTTCTAAAATAATACAACTCGGAGTTAAATTAAATGGAAGCAAAAAGACATGACTTGTGCCAATACCAGCATGGCCATGAAATTTCAAGTGCCCATTAAAAGACTTCTCAGCTCCGTAAAAGGTCTCAGAGTAAATAAACATTATGAGCACTGAAGGGAAACATCATTTCAAAGGAAAGCTTGTCAGTTAAGGTCAGTTTAATATCCACACATGAATTTCACTGTTTGTAAGTCTTGCTGATAAGCTTTTATAATTGAGTTACTTCTCTTATTCCATGCATATTGAAGCAGTAATTAAGCTATGATATGAAATACAAAATATTGTTTGCTCAATTCATCAATTTTTGTTCAGTCTCGCAGTTCTTGTTCCAATTGCACTGGCATTGTTGCACGGAAATATCTCCCAGTCTATCATGTCAAGATTATGCATGATATAATTTGTAAGAGCAGCTAGGGATTTGTTTACAAAAAACAAATATTCCTTTAATCTTTGAAACAAAATTGGACTTGTCTTACATCACAGAACAAAGATAGCTGAATGAATACAACACTTTTAATAAATCAGTAATTACCTTGTGTAGTGCCAGTTGGCTCATTTAACTTAACCTTTGAAAACAACTTCCTCCACACAGATTTTAAAATGTGCTCTTCTGGACTGTGGAGCTATGAGTGCTCTATAGGTGTGTTATTTATACCACAGCAATTCACAGTTCATGGAAGAGAATTTGGACCTTATTGTCTTTTCCCAGCAGAGATAGTTGCAAGTTAACTAAACTACCTCCTCAAGAACTCTGCAGGCTCTGCCTTTCAGTATCACTGTGCATGAAGTAGCAAACACCACGTGCAAGTTCAGAGTACCATCATTAGGATAATAAAATGTCCCTTAGTTTTCCTTTCACATGGAATCATCCCTACCATGAGAGCACAGGGCACCTGACCCTGTCCAGCGTGGGTTTGGGTTGCTGGAGGTTTGAATAAACAAATTTCTGTAGCTGGACTGAAATTATCTGGTGGGTACAGACACTAGCAGAGGGCTGCTGCCACCCTTCCCCAGAGCACCCTATGTCATCCAGAGATGGTGTTCATCAGGGCTTTGACCTGCAGCATTGCACTCTGAAAATCAACCAGGCACATGCTAAAGGCAGCTGTTGGATATGTGTCCATTGGATAATAGATTTTCACGTATTTTATTATGCTGCAGGATATTTAGGGGGAAAGAACCTACCAAGACTGTGTTATGAGGCACCAGGTGAAGCACAGATAAGCTTCAGCTAAAGCTGGAAAGTGTTTTAATCTCCAGGTGTGGAGAAGCTGGACAGATTTACTGCTACTAGACAGGACAAAGGCCTGTGTTTGTGAGTGTCTTGGACAGAAGTATGACCACACCAGCAGGGACTTGTACTGGCAGAACCCTTTTAGGACATTACATGCTTATAATACCTCAAAATTAAGGGGAATTTTGCTTCAGGAATCTTCCAGCTCTGATTATTATCCTCTTTCCATCCTTTTTAAGTGGAGAATAGCAGATGGCTTCATGTACTTCACAGCTCTTTGCAGTCTCTTTTCCTAAAGTTTCCTTGATATCCAGATTTTAGGAGAAATGTAGAATCATAGAATCACAGAATGGTTTGGGTTGGAAGGGACCTTAATGACCATCCTGTCCCAACCCCTACCATGGGCAGAGACACCTTCCACTATCCCAGGTTGCTCCAAGCCACATCTGACCTGCCCCTGGACACTTCCAGGGATGGGGCAGCCACAGCTTCTCAGGGTGGTCTGTGCCAGGGCCTCCTCATCTCCACTGTGAAGAATTTCTTCTCAATATCTAATCTAAATCTGCTCTCTTTCACCCTTTTACTGCTCAGGCTCTTTCATGGTTTCAGTTCTTTTGCCATTTTTCCTGCTCTCCTTTGCTCTCTCCAGCAGCAGGCACCCATCTGACAGCCCCCACTATTGCAGAGACACTTGGAATCTCAGCCACATATTTAAACATTTTCTGAGTTTAGAGTTCCAGCCACAGGTCTTTAAAGCACAGAGAACTTTGTATTTTTCACAGAGGAAGACAGGGACAATATAATAGCTTGCATTTCAAAAAGAAAATCAAAGCAAAAACCATTTTTCACTGGAAAAAAGTACACAAAAAACCAAAAAGAGGTGGTTTTTGTTGACTAATCACACATAATCACATTGCATCCTATTAATTTCTGTAGAGTCAATGGAAGAATTTTCTATGTATATTTATTTACAGGAATCTTCTCTGTTAACAAGAGTTTCTCTGGTAATGAGAGAAACACTACACAATTTATACCCAAGTGGTACACCAGAATTTAATTTCATAACTGATAACCCTCCAATATATTATGCATGCTTTGTTATGCCTTATAAATGCATTACAGTTATATAATTTATTCATTTCCAGAGTTCTTTCATAGAGTGCTTGCTGCTAGGCTGTGATTCTGGCACCTCATTCAGTGAAAATTTCACAATAGACCTTCACCCTTCCGAGCCCATCTCGCAGCTTTTCCCTTCCACATCACCAAATCCAACACCCACAGCACAGGGAATTCACGTTTGAGCAAATGGCAGTTTTTACAGACACCAGGTTTGGTCTGAAGTCTGCAGAAACTGAGGGTTTTTTTCCCTGTTTCTCCAGTAACTGTTGGATCACACACTAAACACAGACTGTTGATGTATATATATATATATATGGTTTGGGGTCCCAGCAGCCATTGGAGGAATAGCATTGCAAGACCACCCACAAACCTTCGTGTACTCCCCCAGTCTTCATCTCACAGCCTGGCTCTTCTCCCTCTGCATTTCATCTCATTCATTTACTTTATTAATGAATTATTACTCCTGAAAAATCACCATTGCAAGGAGATATACTTCTTTGATGGCACACCAGTCCTCAATCCTGGTCTGAAACATGTCTGCGAATATTTCTAAGTAGCTTCCTACTGTCTTTCCGAATATGTATAAAGACGTTGCATTTCATTGGCATTTCATTAAATATATAAAAATAAGATTAGGCTTTCACTAGGTTATCTGAAGCCATTCCAAGAGGGTGTAAATAACACTTCTTCATTGCACAAATATCTTAGCAGCCTGGTCTCAGCTTTGTTCTGCAGGGAAGGGTGGATTCGGTTCCAAACTTCAGTAATAAATAGCAGCAATGGGTCTCCCTAACCTACAAAAGAACCCCAGACAGGTTGAGAGGGAGTCCTCGGTCACCTGCTTTCACATCAGCTTCCTGAATGTTGGATTTCAAGTTCTCATCAGCGTCATTAGCACTCATCAGTGTCAGCAGGTTGCTCTTGAATGCCCCACTGTCTTTGCAGAGATGTTATGTCGACCGCCAATAAACTCACACACATAAAACTATAAATAAAGTTGGCAGCTTGATGCTTGCCTTGGATATATGTTACTGTGCAAGAATTCAGGAAATTCCAAGAAAAAATATAAGACTGTGTCCTAGCACTCTGGAAGGTCATAGAATACACTATGCACTTTTGGGGAGACAAGTTTATCATACATTATTTATTTTATCATTTCATGTCCTTTCTCTCTGCCACAGATATCTGCAAAAATCTGTTTTGTCGAGGCTTGCTCTACCGTTCCTTTGTAGAAATCAAGTTTCCTGATGGATAATGTGCTGAGGGTTCAGTTAGAATATCAACCATGATCCGTGACTTTCAGAGAAAGTGTCAAGCTTTAGTCGTGTCTGAGTTCAGTGGAATGTGGAATAATTACAGCTTTAAAAAGCTACCACACTTTTTGAGTGCAGGTTTATCAAATGAGAATGGGGTTGAGAGCCAGCTGCCAGCACAACTGGCCTGGGACCCGCTGGCATCTCCTGAAGGAGTGCCACAAGAGGCCTCCCAGCCTGACAGCTTCTGCTGGCTTCATTTTTGGATTACCTAAAATCCCAGACTTTGAAAAGATCTCACAGGTTGAGCTGTGAGAGGCTAAGAAACATTTTGATTTCTTTTCCTTGTCGTTGCTGCTGAGGTCTACCTGGCTCAGAAGATGGTTATACAAATTCTACAGTTCTCCTTAAACTCTGGGTGCTTTATCTGTGTGTCTAGCTAACAAATCAGAGTGTTTTACCTCTGAACAGCTGGGCACACTTTACAGGTGCTCAGAGAACCTGAGTACTGTCACTGTCGATGGACTCAGGGAAGAGAAGATGCACATTCACCCACCATGAAGGTGCTGCCCAAGAGGAATCCTGGTCCTACTTCAGCTATGGATGCCCCTCAGCCATATGTTTAAGCAGCAGCTGTTTCCAGACGTGCAAACAAAGGGACGTGGAAAAATGACAGAGCTGCAGCTTTTGACACTCCCAAGCTGAACAGCATTGAGGACTAGAAATTCCTTGGCAATATCTAAGCTGTTTTATGTGAAATCTGCTCTTTAACAGACCGTCTCCATTCAGCTCAAAGACAGGGATGTGCTTAAGGACCTTCTGGCAGCACTTCACATAATTTTAATGTCGTAATTTCTTTTCATAGTACCTGAGAAACCCATTCTTCAAGCTGTACAAATGGAGAAAAAATGTCAGTCCCCACCTCCTGCAATTCAGTGTTAAAGTTCAGCAGGGCAGGAGGGACAGAGGGGAAAATACAAGGGAGCATGGCAAGAATAACTCATCCTCTTAAGTAAATAAAATTGCAAATGGTAAACTGGAATAGCAAGGAGATGATTTACCTGCAGTAATAGAGAAAGTGAGATGCAGATCTGGGATTAAACAAGCCTTGGGTCTTTCTGCTTCTCAGGCCATTAGCCAACACCACCTCTATGAGTCACATTGTTACGAGGGAAGTACACAAGGTGTTCATGTGGTTTTTCCTAATTTACCTAACAGTATGTCGGCTGCTAGGAAATGCCATTGTAAGTGGTTTTTCACTAGTGAGTCTTCCCATGCTGTTGAATTAGCACCCTTTTTTGCTGGTTTATGCAGATCTTAAAAGGAAATTGTTCATGGATTCTTTGCATCTAATCTGTCCTTTCATATTTAATGGTGCAGCCCACAGTGTTGTTCAGACATGTAATACACTCTTAAAAATACCTTACTCTAGCTGCTGAATATTTTGCAATGGATAATCAAGAATTCTGAATGGAAAAAAAAAATTAAAATCTTCCATTCTTTCAACTTTGCCAGTGAATTATTAAAACATTTGAAAAAAACCTGGAGAATATTGCAAAGATCAGGGTGTTTAAAAAAAAAAGTTTAGTACGCTGATGTATTTTTAATGTTTACTACAATTAAAAAATATTAAATTAACTCAGCAAGACTGAATTTGAGGCAATTAGGGATATGAGACACCACTTGCCAGACTGATTGCACTGTGCTTGTACTTTAAACAGGAGAAACGTCCATTTTCCCAGAGCTATGAGAGGTCTGTTATCAAAATCTGTGAAGCATTGCACTGCAGGAGCATTAGATTGATACTTCTAAAATTGAGTAAGATTGAATTAAAGCAGAGAGTTTGATAGTTTGGACTCCCTGTAGGAAACATCCTATATTTCTCCCAGACAGCAATATTCAACCTGAAATCTTTTGTTTCGGATTTGTATTCTTTAACTTATCAGATTACTGCTGTACAGCTCCCAGAGTGGCTGCTATCTCAGTCTGTTTATGCAATACATAACCCTTCAGATGACACTTTCTTTCAGTCCAGTTTTCTCATCCTCCCAGAAAGTGTGTTCCCACCCCTGTAATTCATTCTGCTCCCCATGACATCCCAATAAACTAAGAGAAACTGCGTGTCTCGTTCAATTCTCTGAGATTTTTGTTGTATAAGGAATAGGTGAGCACAGGGTTACAGTTTCCCCCATTCTAGTTTATATCCTTTTTTTCAAAAAAACCCCAAACTACTTGAAAGATTTTACCTACCTCTGTGCTGTTGCTATTGCCAAAATCTCCATCAGTGCAAGAATCTCTCATAGCGAGTTTGAACTTTCCTTTAATCTAATCCATTTAGAAAATGACTCACAATATATTGAATAAAGTGGAGAAAATTGATATCTTTTCATTAAGCTGACAAAGTCTTTTTCGCTTCTGACATCTGTGAAATGTGTTCTCTATTTAAATTTTATTTATATCAATCTTCGCTGGTGGAAACGAGATTAAAACGGAATGCTCTATACTTACAGGGAAAACTTTCCCATCCTGCACTGAGTGTCATAGTGGTTTTGAAAATGAGCTCTGCTTCTTATTCCTCGCAGTAACATGATACCTATGATCAGGAGGAAGCACAATCTAATATCTCCACTCCTTTGTATTCTATTTCTATATAAACAAAATGTGTGCACTTTATCACAGACAAAAAGAGAGCTGCTGTGGCTTTATAATGGCAACTGCAGAAGCAATCTTGGAACATTATAATACATAGCATGTTCCCTCTAAACTATTGAAAAATGCATGATGATACTTTGCTCTGTTTTCATATTTCAGGGTATTCCATAAACATGAATTAAAGTTATCTGTTACTCTGTGAGGATGGTCTTATTGTTACATTGTTAAATATAATGTCTTTATTCTTATTGCCGTATAGAGTCTGTCATATTGTTAAAGCAATTTCCTAAATACACGTGCAGAAAAGTTAAAGAGAGTTTTATCTGAAAAAAAAAAGAAAATCTTTGCATTTTCTCTACAGACAGGAGTAGCAAACATGACAGAAGCAAGTGCCTGCCAGTGTCTGGGCTGTGTGCACGTTTTCTCTGTCCGTGTCCTGTTATTCACCTGTAAAACGGCTTTGAGGAGCTGAGTAGCTTCAGTTTAATGCAAGACCCTTGAAGACTGAGAAATGTGAAATATAATAAATTCAGGAGTTTCAACAGGCAGGTTTATCCAAATGGATTGTGTATTTTTTCCAAACTTTGTTTGATTCAAGAGGAAGATGATTGAAGAATTAGTGTTTCCGTGATGATTTGATCTTTTAGGTGTAGATATATGAAGGTGTTCAGTGCATTTCTACTGCCCCTTAATAGAATACTTTGATACTGAAATTCAAGGGGAAAACTTCCCAGCCAGCTGCCTTCACGCATCAAAACTTTGTGCTCCAGATGATGCACAAGAGCAAATCAGGCACGGTCACTACCCTTGTGCAACCTTCAAAGGTTCTCGTGAACTTTGAAGGCTGAATCCCACTGAATCCAAGCTAAACTGGCAGTTCCCTGCAGCCACCTAAGGCTTTGGGCATTATGTCTGGGAACAAATGTATTTTAAAATGCAATAGAATTGTGTAAACATGAGAAAATATAAGATATTCTATTGCTTTCTCCCCATATTCGAGCTGATCTCCAGATTTCTTATCTGTAGTTTATTTCTCTGGAGCACATGATTAGCAAATGCCATTTCAACCAAACACTTTTTTTGTATGTTAATCCATGCAGATTAAATACATCAAAAGTTAAATATTTTGATCAAAATTATTCTATGGCTTTGCAAACAAAGATTTTAAAAACCAGTGTGAATAGGGCTGGAAAAGAAACCTCGAGAATTTCCTGAAGAGAGTTGCTTTTTTCCCCAGCTCCATTGGTGATGTGTTTAGAGCTCAATATTCTTTTAAAAGGGCATTTTCTTGAAAATAGTTCAGTTATGAGCAATCACTTATTTCACCTAGAACGAGATGTGGAAAAAATAAAAGCACTCAAACAAAACACAAGCAAAGCAGAAGTAGTCAAGGCTCTTCTATCCCTATCCTTTTCCTTTCCCCATGGTAGAGGGATCCTTCTCAGTCAATTCAGTCTTGCATGAAGAAACTCTTGTGCTTTGTGTATTCCCCAGGCAGTGAGAAGAACACAATGAGAAGCGCTCCAGAACATTACAGGTGTCTGATTCAGCCTGATGTGAGCACTCACAGCCTGCGCTGCCTGGTGATTAATGGGAATCTGTAATTCTCACCCAGAATGAGTGGTTCAGGTTGATGCCTTAGGTTTTAACTTTTGTATTTTTGAAATCCTGTACTGCCTAGTGTGTGACTCTGAAACTTCTTACAGCCTGTTAGCTACTGTTCTCTCATGCTGGTTAGACATAACAAAGCCTCTCTAAGTTTGCACTTCAAGGACAGCTTGTTGTCCCAGGCCCCAAAATGTGTAAGCAAAAAGCCTTTGAGAGGAGCAGCAAGCTTGGGGTAATTACATCATTAGCTGAAATTATAATTGGAGAATTAACCCTGATATGCAAATGGACCAAACCTATAAAAGTGTGAAGATCCCATGACCCAGTGCCCATCTTGGGTGGAGCCCCTTGGAGGCTTTTGACTGCCCAGGGTGTACCTTTGAAGGCCCTTCAAATAAATACCTGCTTTATTCTCTTAATCTTGTCTAGCCTCTGTTTTCAGGTAGCCACTTCAAGGCATCAGGGTGACTGAGAAGCTCAGGTTCCTCGGGATCTGGGAGTTCTTGAATAAAAACCACCCTGAGGGGAAGCATCTTAACTTGAATAATTCCCTCTCTCACACAACTGCTTCAGCTCATCTCAGTGACATAACCTAAACATAGAGAAGCTGCATCATTTCCCTGGGGAAGGTTTCTCCCCTCCTCATACCGGTGGACCCAATCTCAAATGCTGCAAACTGTGATTCATTTTAAAGCTTTTTCTTCCCTCTTTGAACAGAGCTGGAGGTGTAAAACTTTGAAATCAAGTAGAACTCAAAGGATCAGCAGTGCCCAAGAAAGACAACTGGTCCTAAAGATTAAAAGGCTCTTAAAAGAAGAGAAAGCCTATAAACACATTATTCAAAGAAAGTAATTTTCTTTGGGTTTTGGATGCCCCTGCCACGGTGTGGTGCTGAGGACTAGACCACAGTGAGCTTTGTAGTGCTTCAGACTTACAAAGGATTTTGCCTACTTACGTATTAGAGACAAAGAGGAGGTTTTTGTCTGCAAATTTCCCCCATTAGTTTCCTCCATTATAAAAGAGCCTGGTCTTCAGCTGAGGTGAGGGTGCTCACTGATGGACACTTGGATGTAATTGCACTGCGATCACAAATTAACAAATATATATATATATAGATGTATATACTAAAACCTATACACCACTACATGAATCAGTTGCCATTAAGGTCCAGCACTGACCTTGCATTTGATTATTTTTCGAGGTCGAGATCTGAATACTTGGGCTGTATTTAACAGCATTAATAAGTAGTGAGATCATTTTAATTGCTATGACAGCGTTGCTTCTCCATGCTGCCTCTCAGTCTGTATTCATCTCATATCTCTGTTTTACACTGTAAACTCCCCAGGCCAGGGCATTCAGGTTTGTGGGTTTTTGTATCTCGCACCATAAGATCCTTCTCCGTGGTTATTTAATGCTACAGCACTGCTCCTAATAAATAATTATGATCATCACTTTTGATTCCACGTCACAGGATTCTTCTCACACATCCTGAGGATGCTCTGCTCTGATGATTGCCGTGGAGGCCAGTATTTAGCAGGATATGGTTTTTCAGTTTGCCCACTGCACAATCTATTATTAGAGCACAGATTCAGCCTTTGTGCCTTTTCATGCATAGCAAGGAGAGACATTTTTTTCTCTACTGTTAGCAGCATTAATGATACTCTTCTGAAAAAGGTGTGTGAATAGCATCATTAAACTGCCTTGCCAGCACAGGTGTGAAGGGCTTTTTTTGTGTCTTGTATATATGGAGAAATGATATATTATATGATAAAAATCAGATATAAGCTGTGGGAAGAACCAAGAAAGACAACACTGAGAGCTATATGATCATTGTAGGGCCCCTCTGAACTATTGTGTTCTATTCTATATTCAAGAATTTAATTATAAGCTCTGTAATGTCCTTAAATCAATGCATGCACAACAGGGCATTTTCCAGAGCTGAATGGCAGTCAGCTGGTGTGTATATATATTAATATATATGTATTTATGAGGTAGGGAGCTGCTTCAAAGGTATTTTGCAGGCTTGAAGCAGCCATGAGGGATGATATGAATAGGTTAAGCATCTCTCTTTGAGCGACTATGCCGAAAGCTTTGACAGGCTTCCTGAGTGCAACCATGAAATTCTTGCCAGAGAAAGCAAACCACAGAAAGAGCCACTCATGAGCCAACTTGTCACAGTTGCAAGGTTAGCTAAAGTTTATCAAAATCCCCAGACAAAAAATGTCATTAAGATACAGTTAAGGATGCAGTGAGATACCAATTCCCAGGCAAGAAACTTCACTAAGGTACATTCAAGGTTGTAAACATATGTGCCAATAAAATTCAAACAACAGGGTCCAAACACTGCCATTATTTACAATGCTAAATATTTGGAAATTAAAAGTTACTACTAGAGATAATATGGTTTCTCTAAAATTCATAATCGTGTTTCAACAAACAGCTTGTGCTGCTGTTCAGTGTTACCTTATCTTCTACTTGTAGTTGTGATGCTCCCTGTGATGGGATACTGAGGATGCCAAAAAGTCTTTATGGGTCCAAATAATTCTGGAGAGATTTGCCATATAAAAAATCCAGCTGCAGGTTCTGAAAGCAAAGCAGACACAGTTTTATCTGGAGTACACTGAGCCACAAGTCCTGAAGACCTGGAGAATATTCTGAGGAAAAGCTCTTCGGACTTGCCTTGTTCTTGTACGTGTACATGGAGATGGGATTGGCATTCAGGGAGAGGGGCTGTGAGGCTGGATGGTCCTTTGGTCTGCAGCAGAATTGCTGCCATCACAGCATTCCCTGAAGCCACAGCACGGGAGCAGAAAGATCTCCTGTACGAGGAGGCTCTGGCAAGCAGTGCACTGTCTTCGGCAATATAGGATGCCAAACAAGTAATTAAATATGAAATCCTTACAACTAAGCTCCAGTTGAAGGAACACTCTGCCTTTTAACTGCAGTGTTAGACCCTTGAGATATTATTTAATTAGATTTGTCCATTGTAACATAGTTGTGAACATTGTCTTTTCTCTTTTAGCTTCTATAGTGATTGGGAAATGGTGGTGTGAGATGGAGCCCTGCCTAGAAGGAGAGGAATGTAAGACGTTGCCTGATAATTCTGGATGGATGTGTGCGACTGGCAATAAAATCAAGACCACCAGAGTAAGTCTCCTTTCAGTCTACACCCAGGAGGTCTTAATAGGAAAGGGAGTCACTAATGACTGCTCACCCATGACTTTTCCATCCTCATATCTGCTGTAAAAGTCTTAAAGACCACTGTCATGATCACCCAGTGCTTCTGGCTATAATTTGATGAAAATTCATATGGATCAGGCTGGTCAGCTGGGTCCAGGCTTGGTAACCAGCAGGTTGGAGCTGCTGAATTGCCAGGTTGCTTTGTTACAGACATTGTCACCTCTAATGCACATCACTGAGTCCCTTTCTGGTGGCTAAAGGGAAGAATATTAGCTCAAAGGGGTCTGCTGGATCCTGTATGCATTTCTTGGCTCTTCCAGGCCACATCTGGATTAGCAGCTGAACAAGTGCTTTGTAGCAGAGGACTCAGCTCTCTGTTTGCACTTCAGGTCTCACTTCAGAGCTGCTCCAACCCCACGAGCCCATTAGTGACAAGCTCTTGAGATGCTGCAGGTTCAGGTAACACAGGCCAACAGGTGACGACAGCTTTCACTGCACCGTGCCAGGAAAAGGCGAGAGAGGGCTGAAAAGAGAGAGTGTGAATGAGCTGCCTAAACTCCCACTATGAGATTACCTTGGGAATAAAAGTCTTTTTCAGAAATAGACTGTAGCTTTTCTTTTGCATTGTTGAACTGTTTCACAACCATTGTCTTAAAACTGTCACCTCTACCTGCATTCAACAATTTTAATTAATTAATTTTCATACCATGATTGAATTTTTTTTCCAAGAAAATTACATGGTTGTCAACTCCAAATGTTTTCAAAAATATATAAATTTTCATTTTCTGTGAATTGGAAAATATCTTTTGAAACCTGCTAAATGAAAAAGCCTGAATTTTCAAGAAATTTTTCCTTTTTTGATAAGAAATTCTACATACTCATGCTCAGCTGCTAATTCACAGGAATATGCAGCTTAGTGTTGTGATTTCCTGACTTCTTCCTTTTTCTCCAATCCTAACTCCAGTCATTTTTCATGTCTTCTAGGCCTTCTGTTGAAGGAAGAGATTTTACCCTAACTGATCCCCATGCCACCGAAATTCTTTTCTTTCCCTCCATAGGACCTACCCCAGGATGAGTGATTTGTATTTCAACCCTCACTTCTGGACCAGAGCCTTCTGCCACACCAACATTAAATTATCAGGAGGTTTAGGAGGTTTTCTTTGTAGGAAGCCGTAAATGGCCCCCAAAAACAAGATCCATATGATCTCTTTGTCACCTCCCAGACAAAAGGAGGAAGGATGGAGGTAACTGGGATTCCTTGACTCAGTTTCTTCCTGCAGTGTGGTTCCTGCAAATCACTTTGTGCCCACAGCTGATCTGTTCCCACTGCAGCACCACTGGAAGGTTGTTTCCTAATGTATGTGCCTTGCAGTGCAATTAAAAAATCCCAAACCACAAACTCACTACATGTCCTTTTCAGTGAGGCAACTGGGGAGTTAAAATGGAAGAAAGAGATGTAGAAGAACTAAGAAGCAACATGAAGTATCTTATAAAATAATTCAGCCCTTCTGCAGTCTGTCTACAAGTTATATAATTGAGGAATTGCATTTTCTTTCTTCAGTGAAGCTGTCCTTCTCTTAACTCCCCCAGTCCTCATCATATAAACTAGTTTTAGGTAATAGAAGTGATTGCTAGAAATTTAGCAGCTTCATTAATATGCAGATGTATGGTCCAATCTATTCAGTATGCATTATTGTATTTCATTTAAATTAAATACTTGCAGAGTCAGTGCTCATAACTGAAAAAATATTTCTTCATTTACCCACAGGAGTTATTTTAATTAGCTTGTGAGGGGAGTACCTTATGGTGCTGCTTCCAGTAGAATTTTGCTTTGTTGCTTTAAAATATCATTACAGAACCCAATTGACAAAGGCAACATGACATGATGCACTCAGCAACTGTCTCTTGCATTTTCTAAGGAAAAATTCTACTTCTTAGTCCCTGAAACTTTGCTCGAATCCGTACCACTGCGTCAAGTCTAGCAACATAAATATAAAATAATGGAAGCAACCAGATCCTGAAACAGGCGCTTTTTTTTTTCCTCCCTTGTTTGCCATTTCAGACAGCAGCAGAGAACGAGATTACAATGTAATCTGCCCTGACCACACCCCAGGTTCCAAGATTGGGCCATGTGTGTCTAATTTGAGTAGTTAAGGAAATTAAGAAAGCAGAAGAAACAAGACAAATCAGTCAACATCCCAGTTCTCTCTGCAGTGTTTAGGCAGAAAGCTACAGCAAGTCACCATAGGCTGTAAACTGTAAACTGTTTTAATGAAGGCTTTTCCTTACACTAAATGCATTTACGTTAGGCAGCTGCTATCCTGACAAGGAAAACATTCTCATTTATGACACTTAGGATTAAGATACCCATTAGTACATTCTTCCAGGCCCACACTAATTCACATACAAGCATGTGTGCACGTATATGTACATATATATATTTATGCATATATGTATATACACAATATAGATCATTTTCTAGGGGTAGTGCATAACTTCATGCTTGGGTCTCAGATGTGATTAATAGTGATTAGTGTCACAAGGAGGTGGACAACAGACTTAGTGAAGTCTTTACCAGCACATTCTTCCTTCCTTCTTTTTCATGCATTTATTTCTGTGTTTAGTCCTTTAGCATAGCTCACTAATTAAGTTTTTAAAGCCAAAATTATAAAGCTCACAGCTTCCTTAAATCGATTTATTTTCTGTTGATGGTCAGGCAGATAACAGACACTGGAAAGAAATAATTTTGTCATTAAATTTTTGGAGCAGTTTCAATGGGTTTTTTTAATCCCTTGTCACTCTTTTTTATTTATTTTTTTTTTTTAATTTATTTAAGAACACAACTTTCAATGCTTTCCTTAAAAATGTGGGGCCCTTGGAGCTGTATTGGGACCTACTGGAGGTCACATCATCACTTTCAGCACAGCAACTGGTACCAGTGGAAATAGAAGAGCAGCATCTCGGGCTGGATGCTGCTGATATTCTGGAGGATGGAAATTAAGATGTTGATCAGTTGGTAATGGGCAGAGCAGCTCCGCTTGAAGCACCTGTCCAGCTTCACAGCCTGTGCCTTGTGTTACAGACTGGTTTGATCAAGTTTAACCAGTCTGAACCAGTTTTGACCCTTCTGAACTGCTTCTGACCAGTTTGAACCAGTTTGAACTGGTTTTGATAGGCTTGATTTGGTTTGAACTGGTTTAAACTGATTTTTACCATTTTTATCCTGTTTTGACCTGTTTAATCTGATTTGAACTGGTTTTGACTGGTTTAATCTGGTTTAAACCATTTGTTTCAGTTTTAGCTGGTGAGATTCAGTTTCATTCAATTTGAACAGGCTGGATCTCATGTGAATCTCTCTTGCTTTAATACTTACTGCTGCATTTAATCACCTTGTGCTTAGATAATAATCTGTAGCCCTGATTTAACGGCCAAGCCTGATCATATTCAATTCAATGTGAGTTTCATTGCTGACCCAGGTGCCTGGCAAAGGGCTGAACCCCTCGTGGCATACACTGGGTGTACCAGTGAAGGAAGAAACAAAAGCATAACAAAAGCTTGAGAGCACTATTTTTGCTGTTGGTCAGTTGTTCTTATTTCAGCATCCTAAAAAAACATCTGGGCATTGGTGTTTCTTCTTGCAGCATTAGTGCAGCACTCGGATCGATTTTGGTGGTAGTCACAAAGAGGGATGGGTTTTGGTCTGATGCAGGGTGTGTTATCTCACCCAAGGTGAGTAGATGGAGTAGCTGCTATGGCCAGTCACTCCTACTCTGCCCTCTGGGTAAGTGGGCTGGTGTGGTTCCAAACAAACCTGAAAGGTGGATGCATCTGCCTGTCTTGTCCAGCAGAAATCACTGGAATTACTCTGGGAAGGGGAAGGTGGAAGGCTGGGGTGAGCACAGCCCCAGGCCCAAATGTGTCCTGGCATGTCCTTCCTACTTGAAGGGCTGCTACAAGGAAGATGGAGAGAGACTCTTTACAAGGGCATTAGGTGACAGCACAAGGGGGAATGGCTTCAGACTGACAGACAGTGGGTTTAGATTGGATATTAGGAAGGAATTCCTCCCTGTAAGGGTGGTGAGGCCCTGGCACAGGTTGCCCAGAGAAGCTGCGGCTGCCCCATCCCTGGAAGTGTTCAGGGCGAGGTTGGACTCTGAGCAACCTGGGATAGTGGAAGGTGTCCCTGCCAAACCAAGACATTCCCTGATTCTGTGGTCTCCAGCATCACCAGCCCAGGTGGTTAATGCACATCCAGCATCTCCCAAGGCAGAGGCAAGAGGTTGCTCAGGATCTGCCTCTTGCATAGTTTTACACCCCTGCAGTGCTAAAAGAAACACATCCCTCCAGTACTGAATTCAAACTCAGCTGTATCAATCAGCTATATCCCACAGAGTTTGGGTCTTTCTTTTCCAAAAGAATATATTAAAAAATAGCATATTATGCACTACTGACTCCCATTTTCTCACTGCAGATCCACCCAAGGACTTAACAGAGCGCCCACGTCTGCACGGAGACAGTGAAAGCCCTGCTGATTTGTGAGGACAAAGTATTGAAAGTTTAAAACCATCTCAGCATTTACAAGCCAAATGGATTTCTTATTTGCACTTTGACTGTTTACCAGAAAACAACAGTGGCTTTACTGTGTGAAAGAAAGGATTCGGTGGAAATAATGGCCCTGCTTTTTGACAGCTGAAAATAAAAAAATGAAGAAAGTGGTTCCTTTGGTAAAGTTTCCAAGATTGCAAAGTACAAACAACAGTATAAGTTTGGATCTACAATTTACTTTATACCAGTTAAAGTATATATATAGAAATATATATATATTAATATATGATATTTTGAAATAAAAGCCTCACTCTTCAAGAGATTGAATAGTACCACACTTTGCTGCAACTGCTGTAATATTTTTTTTTCCTTTTTTGCAATGGTCTGGAAGTTCCCTACCTGTTTGAGAGAGAAATGTGGCAGTGGAGAGGCAAAGCAAACCTGCTGTGGTACAAGGACGCCTAAAAGCTACACGAATCCTACCGATGCAGCATCCAGAGCTTCCTGTTCCCTTCGGCAGAATTTTGAGGGCATTTGTTGTTCCACTTTGTGTTCTGGAGGCTTTTCCCCTTGTGCAATACTAGCATGCTGGCTTTGCTTCATTAACCATATTTGATGGATATATAACAATGATAATTCTATCCTCCTCCAAGAAAATATTTTTAGAGCTGTTAGATACTCCATGAAGAAGAGATGGACAACTACTGAGTGAAGTACAGTATGTATTAAAAGTTTATTTGGCAGAGTTTGGTAGACTGTGAGCTCCCTTCTTATTAAAGATGTACTGTACGTACAATGTCTTCAGACTTTGTATAGCTCATAGAGACTCCAGTAAAAACCCAGTAACCACCTCCAAAGCTTTGCGTTGTTGGCTCACTAATTCTTTGAAACAACAACAAAGCTATTTCTTTCCAGACCAACATTTGAGGGGAATTTTTCATACAGTTTGGGTTTTCAGGAGCCCATTTGCAATTGTTGAACAGGCACCTCAGCTTAAGCGTGCCTCTGTGGACACCTGGCTGTGTGCTCTTATCCCACAGCTCACATGGGACAACTACCTAAATTTAAGTTTCCCTAAATTGCAGGCCAGGCTTAACTCTCACTGAGAGCATTTGCCACCAGCTAAAAGCATACAAATAGGCAATCCCACGGCACAGCAATTACACAACAGTTTGTGGCAAGCACAGACTTGTGGCTGATCCCTCCTTTTACTTCAGAATAGTTTCCTTCAGTTTATTTTCAATCTGTTTCTTGCTATGGTGAATTCAGACGAGCTGAGGTGCTCCTCAGCAAGGATGTGTCCACAGAGACCTTGACCCGGTCACTGCGAGCAGTCTGAACTCCCATTTCTGGCTGAGCTGTAGCTGTTCACCAGGCAGCCTGGGCCTGGCATTGCTGAAGAAAGATCAGATCTGAGGGCTGAAATGTGCAAGCCTAGTTCACATTCCCAGGCACTTTTGTGAGCGGTCCAATTAACTTCAGGGGGTTTATTGGTGTGGAAAAGTGTCTTGCTGTCACGCATAAGTCTGCGCAATCTACCCTTCAGTCCGCCTAATGCTACCAAATCAAAGAGGAATAGGGAATTGTAAAACTAGTTCTGTCCAGTCCAGCTTCATTCCTTTAATATTTCCAATTTCCTTTCAGCCTGCTTACCTGTCTCACAGGATGCCTTTGGCCATGCTGATCACTTTTAATCCAATGCAGAGGAAGTGCTGCACTTCCCAGCCTGGATTTGGTTGAAATTCTCCCACTTACTTTCTTTCTCCTTCAGGGTAACCACTTCAATCGTGTTGCTTCAAGAGGCAGAAATTGTCACTGTAATTACACTGCAGATTAAAGCAGCTACATGACGTGTCACGCCATATTCCATGCTGGCTTTCCATGCTGGTCTTTGCCCAGTGCTCACTGTGGAAATGGATAAGCTATTTCCAAGTACTTCTATTATCCCACTTCAAAAATATGAGTGAAGAGTATCCAGGGAAGAAACGGACTACCCAGAAAGTGGTAGAATCACCATCCCTGGAAGTGTTCAAGAAGAGGCCTCAGTGTGGCACTTCGGGACATGGTTTAGTGGTGAAGATGGCAGTGTGAGGTTAACAGTGAGACTTGATGATTTTAGAGGTCATTTCCAGCATTAAGAATTCTATGGTTCTGTGCACAGAAAGAAGCGTGAGCCTCACCATCAGTTGTAGGTCCCTGCACATGGAGACCACCCTCCCTGGTGGCCCAGCAGGACAGGCCAGGTATTTTCTGGGGACAGCCACCTGCCCAAAACACAGGAGATACCTGGACCCTACTCTATATTTTAGATGTAGTCTGCCCTGGCCATTTGTCCCCAGTACCATCATCTCAGTTCAGAGAGGAACACTGCCTGCCTGGTTCCTTCCAAATGGATTATCAGACCAGCTCCAGGCTCACCTGCCACTAGTAAGGAGAAACTCCTCCAAAATAAACCCTTAGAATTCCTGAATTTTACTCAAACATCAGTTTGTAAACCCCAAGACCTCCTCAAGCACCCCTTGGTGCACTAGGAGACAGACCAGCAGGTAAGTCCATTCAAAGCCGGGATAGGTTATCAGCTGGAACTGAGGTGTACAAAGAAAAACGGCCACCCATAATCACACCGGGGAGCTGCGGAAAATCCAGCAGAAACTGAACTTTGGTTTCCTTATTCCCAGCCTACTGCTACTCTGTAAGAGGAGCCCCACAAACTAATGTGGGGCCTTGTACCCTTCGCCAAAGCCCACGGTATCACCACTGGGAGGTTTATACCTCACAGCAGAGCATCTGACATGGCTCATTCTGAGAGTAGATAACGGTGCTTATGCTGTGCCTGTGAAATATGCCTGGTGAGATTGGGAAATATTAGACTTGCTAAAATATCAGAAGGAAATGTTGTCATTACCACAGGAAAGTTTCTTAGAGATGTTTATGAATTTTTCTGTGCCAGTAGGCAGCCTCAAATACCACCTCACCAAATTCAGTAAACATCTGCGTCTCTTTGAAGTTGCTGCAAAAATCTGCTCGTGAAGTGCGGCACTGAGAAATTGCTGTTTTAATTAAAATGTTTTAGAGGGGAATTAAGGCCTTTACAAAAATAATGACTAATAGGACGTGAAGCCCAATTAATTGGAGTTGGATGCAACTAACCTTCATTGTTTCAGGGAACCAAATTGAAAACAATAATAAAAAGAAATTCAACAAGCCTAGAGTCACAAATATTCTGCATTTCAGGGATATTCACGTTAGCACAGTGTGTAGCAGGAAGATGTCAGAGCTACTTATCCTGGCCGATGGAAAGCAGATGTGTTTCAGTGGTGGAGTGAATGGTCCCCACATCCTCATGGGAAAGTGACAGTCATGCCATTCTCTGCATAGTGTTAAAAGGTATTTATGTCAATAGAGGAGAAAATTACAGTTCCTGCTTTTTGGCAGAAGTCTAGACGGAGACATTTCAGGGGAAAAAAAAAAGAAAAAGAATATTTGTAAATGCATCAAAGATAAATTTAGATTTATGTCAGTGTTTCTTCAGATGTGTGAAATCAAGTTATGTAAATCTAAAATGTACAAGTTGGAAAAAAATACTAAAAAAAAAAAAAAAGTAGCTACCATCTGCCTATTAATTCAGAAAATCTAGATTATGTGCTTCTGTCCAAAAATCTCTGGTAATAAAAAGCTCAGTGTGGTATGACTTGATATTGTTTTGAATATGCTATATGCTATATAAAAAAACCCCAAAAACCTAGAAGAAGTCCACCCCTATGGCCAACATCAGGAACAGCATGATGTGCACCCAGACTTGGCACTACACAGATAAAGGACCATGAAAAATTGCTGAAGATGAAGCAATTTATGATGAGTGATGCTCTTATCAGACCTATTGATTGACTATTAGCAGAGTTTGCAGGTACTGTCAGTGGTGTACTGCTTGTATGTTTTCCTATTATAAAATGATTGGTTACATTCCTAACTCTCCTCATTTGCCACTTACCTGTTTCACTGTATGCTCCAAATGTAATTACAGATCATAAAGAAGTTGTGGAGGAGATAAGCATACTTTGGCTTGGAAAGCACATCCATTTCATCTGAAGGTGGCAGGCTTTGTTTCTTCTTCAAGGACAGGATGAATATCGTGGCCTAAAATGAGCTTCTCTTTTATCAATACCTCAGTCACATCCCAGTAAGCAGGGTTTAGAGCTTGCCTGACAAAGAAATGGGTCGTGCTTCTTTGCTTGGTATTCTATTTTTTGTCAGAGAAAAATAGAAACACATTCCACAAATAATGTTTCAGGTAGACAGAAGGAGATGTGTGTACAGGGCAGTTGGTTTCAGGCTGTCAACACTTTTTCTAGTTCACTGGTTTGAATTCAGATCATAGGCCTGACACATATTTATGGTTTCTTCTCTCAGAGGCTCACACAGTCAAAGCACTTAACTTCACAAATATTTGTACTTTATAAAACCATGCTGCTCTGAGGAAAGAAACTGAATCCTCCACTTTCCAGGCAGGAAACTGAAACTCAAAAGACCTGAGACCTGCCCAAGGTGCTGCTTAAAATCAGCAGCAGACTTGGCACTAGAACTGAGGGCTCCTGGATTTTAGGTCATCGCTGAGGATGGTTCATCTGCGATTCATATCAATGAAATTTTGCTGAGAGCAGACCCTGGCTTTGAGCTTGAGTCACAGAGAGCAGAATTAGGGGGGCTGCAGCCAAGTGTGGACAACTGTCTGCAAACACCAACTGACCAGAGCTTGTGCATCTCCCTTTGGCTGGGATTTTCAAACCACTGGTGCTGGGAAGATCACGACTAGGTCTACTCCAACATCTTTTGCTCCCACAGAGACACAGTCCTGCCTTAGTTTGGTTTCATGGCTCCATAGCAGAAGCAGCTCTGAGTCTTTCAGATGAGAGCAGAGAGAGAAAATGGCTGTGCTTAACCCTGACGGGCTGAAAAAAACGACCAACGGTTTTTCTTTTGGAGGTCACGATTTTTTAGATACATCGATCTGAGAGAATGATATTCATGTAAAAGTTGACTTCAAGCAGAGGAAGCACATGTTGCCTCCCCCCAGAAAAATGGTGAACTAGCCAACAAGGAGCACAAATAACTTGGTCTCACCTGAAGGTGGGAGCACCTCTGCCACAGGAGAGGATACTGTGCAGGGCAGTTAAGCCATGGAGAAAAAAATTACTTTCTTTTTGACAAATATTCATCTGTGGGCACATTTGGCAGATCTTTGCTAAACCTTTTTTACTGTTGTTTGACATGTACCTCTAATTCTTGCGTGCAGCTCAGAAATGTGCAGAGGCCTTTTCCACATAACAGACCTGGATGGCATTTTTTCATCCAGCACTCATGGTTGGATCATTTTTGTTTTCCCACCATGAAGCAATATGATCAAATTTGTACGACAAGAAACAAAATACATGTTTGAGCATCAGGTTGCTGACCTGTTTCCCATTATTTCTCATCTGTTTTATTTCTCAGATCACTGTCCTTGATTCAGTTAGAAATGAAGGCTAGAGGCCCACTTAGATTCGAAGCAAACTACCCATAACCTAAAATATTGCTCAGGGGAATATGTAATTTCTTCCTCCCACCTGCCATTCCTCTTCGTTTCCTGTTTCATTTCACTTTCATTTCATCTTATCCCCTCTCTTTCACACCACTCAATTACATTCATCCGTCTCTATTAGCATTTTATCACCACTACTGCCCCACAGACTGGAGAAAAGACCCCTTTCAGGGAGTTGTTCCCCACAACAACAGTGATCTATGTGATCTTCTCTCTTTCCTTTTTCCTATGTACTTGGGAAGGTGAGATGCCAATCTGTGCCAGCAGCTCCCTGTATTTCACTGCCCACACCAATAATCCCCAGCTCAGGGCCTCAGGGTCCCTCTCAGGTGTGCCCTGGGTACAAAGCAGGTGCTGCTGGTACTTGTTTTGCAGCAGAGGAGTTAATTGTCAGCTCCTCACCTTCCCTGAACCTGTTCTGTTTGTTGCTTTTCCGAAGGTCTCCTCTGCCTTGACCAGATCCGAGAACTCGGCACACCGGCTATGGGGGGCTTGCCATCAATTTAAGCCTCTGCAAGAGGAAAATTTAGCACTATTGATTTGATCAGACTTTTTTTGGACTTGAAATAAAAAGTGAAGAACAGGCCAAGCTGCTGTGAAACACATAGAGTGGGATCCAAGCACAGACATAGAATCATTCAGATCGGAAAAGACCTCTAAGATTATCAAGTCCAATCATTATCCAGCACTGTCAAGTCCAGCACTAAACCATGTCTCTGAGCACCACATCTACAACTACATGTTTTTTGTACACTTCCAGCGATAGTGATTCCACCACTTCCCTGGGAAGCCCGTTCCAATGCTTTTTCTGAGCTTTTTTCCCCCCGGTGCACTTCCAATTACATTTTCTCTCTGAAAGACTCTGCTATCTAGACTAGTAGGGCCTTCAGGATGTCCCACGTAAAATGGTCCAGATTTTTTACAAATCTGACCCCAAGTCCCTAAAGCCCTCCTGGTGTCTCACAGACACTGATATAAAGCAGAGAAAGAGTTAGGGAACGTTACAGGCTAAAGACAATGGTCTCTGTGTCTTTCCATGCTTAAAGAGAATAGTCCCTGAAAGTATCTTTGAAATGAAACAGCCGTTAAAGCATTCTGCACCTGAAGATCCTCAGTACTGAATTAATGCTGAAGATCAGCTAAAAAAATCTTAAAACAAAAAATGCACTTGGCTGTTGAATTCAAGCCCTTAGGCAAATCTTCCACCAGCTTTACTTCTCAAATAGGAACTGATAGGTCACACTGAGACCCACTTAAATCTTAGTAATGAAGGTAAGCAGGGAAGGAGACCTGTCACAAAGATGTCACTGCCTTGCAGTGCTACCTCCAGGCAGTCTACAGTTTTTCTTTAATTCTGCCAAAGGCAAGTTTATCATTTAGCACTGGATCCACAGTAAGCAGATTTGTATTCCACCAACTTTCCCTGCTCTTAGTCTAGTCTGGATTTGACTGATGAGTATGTTTGGTAACAGCACTTATGTCTTCACAAGACGGCACAACAGTCCAAACAAAGCTTTCCTACTGATGAAGGCACTTCCACCTCAGTACAATTACCTACTCTTCGAGCAGAGTTTGGTGGCATATATGTTCAAAGCTGCTCAAGAGGACCAACCAGACTATGATGTTTTTCCTCAATAGCTTAGCTATTTCCCCCCATTCTGTTTGGCCACCAGACTCTCAAAGACACATCAGCTAAGTAGCAACAGCCAGTGCAACAAAGAAGTATCACAGTGTGGATGTGCACCTGAAAGAGGCAGCTTCCATGATTGCTTCACTCATTTGGCTTCATTTTCTTCTGACCTTGACTCCCAAAAACTTATGGTCTCAAAAGAGAACAGTGACTGGATGGAAAAGAAAGGTGGAAAATCCACATAGCCACTGTTGATGTGTCCTAGCACTGCTTTCTTCTCATCTGAAATAGGAGAGAGGGAAGACTCATGAAGGACAGGGAAATTTTGGCACCCAAAGCCCTAAGACTTACAAGCCTAAAGTGATATTTTCTGCTCATCTGTCCTGAGATGTGATTATTATAAGAATATCACATTCTCAGTTATCTTTTCTACTCTCTCAGCACCTGATTTCTAAATGTTATTATAGCCTATCTCCCTTTCAGCTCATCTCCATTCCTTCTTTGTCCAAGGCAGAAAAAATGATACTCTGCTTACACAAAAGCCTATTCTTTTACTTGGCACAAAAACAAGACAGGGGATAAGAACCTGTTGGTTTTATTAAGCAAAACTCATCTCATCATTTGCTTCACTGTTGGATTATAGTGTTCCAATCTACTCCCATAACCGAAACACCTTTTTTGTATCAATTTTTCTTTTTTACTATCATGAGACCACTTTGATTTGTTTACAGCTCTAGCCCTGTGTCTATTTCTCTGATTTGAGCAGAATTGAATGCAGTTTTCAGAATAATGGGCCCAATCCTACAATTTTCCCCTACAGATGTTGTATCAATCTAATCTGTGACTTCCACCTTACAATGCTCTTTCCAACAGTGTCTTGTTACAGTCAACAGCAGCCCTGGGCAGCAAAAACTGAAACAGCCAACGCTGAAATGTTAGTCCAGGTGTTCATATGCTAGACAAATGAAAGTGAATGTTAGATTGTTTCATATTTTTGCTAGTCTTTATCCTTTAGGCACTGACCTCAAGGAGAGCATGGAAAAAATTTCACCAATGCCCAGCAAGGCGAGGAGAACAATTGGGACAAGAGCAAAACAGGAGAGAGTTACCCCTAGACATTGTACCTTCTGCCTAGGAAGAGTCCCCATGCTGAAGTTTCTGAATTCACTCCAGAGGACTGGAAAGTAAGGGTCAATACCTGCTTTCTGCAGGTACCTCAGTTTCCCTCATCACTGGATTTGACCCACAGTATTTGCTGGTTCATAATGTTGTTTTGCAGTTCCACTGCTGAGTTAAAAATGTCTTTTCCCCCTAATTTTATTCTGACTTTTGTGACTGCTTGTTGCACATGATCTATGAGATCCTGGAGTTAAAAACATCCCTCAAAAGCTCTCAGAAGTGTCACAATGGCTTTTCCCAACAATATCATCTTGACTGTGTATCTAGAAGAAAACTACAAAAAAATACTTACAATGCAACCACAATACATCCCTTTTTTCACCATTGAAAAAAGCTCCAAAGGAAAATAAGAGTGACAGGATTTCTTACAGTCAGTGCTGCTGAAGATCTGGTGGCAAAACTAGGAAGAGCAGCCTAAAGCTGCTAAAACGGTTTAATGCAAAACGAAAGCTAGTTTAACACACAGTTGTCATCGATTTCTAGTCCTTGTGATCTTCCTTTAATATCTTCTTGGAGACTACAGTGACTCCGCCTTTCAGCACCTCCTGTAGCTCTGCCATTTGAAGCCTTGTCACCCGCAAGGGAGCCCCAAAAACCAGCCTCACAGAAATGAGTGTAGGCCTGGTCAGTGCGTTGCTGTCTCCAGTTTCCCTTTCACCTGCTGCCCTTCACACTCAACAGAATTTTACCAGAACAGCCATGAGAGAGTTGTTCTTCCCAAATTGCTGTCAGACACGAAAGCCATCTTGTGCCTGAAAAATTGAGTCACTCATCCCTACCAACAGCAAGGCATTTCTGTAGTCCTCCTTAACTCCCAGCAGCCGTGTTTAAACCAGTCTAATTAGTCCCTTGCAATCAAAGCCGGTGGTTTGGGCAGAAGACTTGAAAAATGGGAGTTCACAACTCGGAAAATTCTTGATCAGAATTATTATAATTTTTTTCAAATCAAACCCAAAGTTTGCATAATGAGGATTTCTGGGAAGATAGGGTCTATTACACAGGAAAACCAGCTGTTCACCATTAATTGACTCCATCCTTCTCAGACACTTTTTCACAGACACCTGGAATCAGGATTTCTGAGCACATACAAGCCTAGCATTAAGTTAAATGAAAATTGAGGAACTGACCTGAAAGCAAAGATTACCAACCTTAACTTTCAATTTATCAGGACTTTGCCATGATTTAAACACAGGCTGCTCTGCCGAAATACAGAGAGTTTCTACTTGCAGCTCTTGATTTTCCTCACTGCTCTACAATGCAGAGGTTAAATGACACCTGTAGAAAATACCCTGCACACCTCTGAGGTAACTTTCCCCAGCAGTTAGCACTGAAACACCCTCAGACACAGGGGAACCCATTCAAACATGACCTACAGAGAATCACAGAATCATTAGGGTTGGAAAAGACCTCTAAAATCATCAAGTCCAGCCATTAACCTAACCCTGCCAGATCCACCACTAAACCATGTCCCTAAGTGTCACATCCACACATTTTTTTGAGCACTTCCAGGGCTGGTGATTCCACCACTTCCCTGTCAGGCTGTTGCAATGTTTGACCGGTGTGAATGATACCAGCTATTCATTTTCAAGTTTATGCAGTAGAGAGGCGAATCAGACTCATAGCAGGAGCAAATTGGTATTAAAACCCTGTCTGGACAGCAGAAGATCCACATCTCACTCAAGACTTACATATAAAGTGAGTCTATACAATGGCTGTGCTGATCATTTCCTTAGGTTTTAGAGAAATGAACAACTTTAACTTTACAGACTTCATGGTTGCTTGATCTCACTACAGTAAACAGCTCCATATTTTTCCTTTTCATGTTTTATCCTGAAGCAACAGAGCATTACATTAATTGACTTGTCTTATTAATTCAATAAGCTGCTTCCAAGATGAAATGCTTAGCTATGCTTGCTTGTTTTTGGCACTTTTTGGTTGTTGGAAGAAAAGCTTTAAGGCTAGAATCGCTCTGATGTTTTCCACAGTTCACTGAATAATTTTATGCACTACTGAAGATTTGCCACATTTGGAATTACTGAAAACTGCTACTTTTTCATCATATTATAATTTAATTCACACTTTTAGTATGATAAGAAAACATTTAACAGTTTGCATATTTGAGAAGAATATTTGTTCTGCCATAAAGTTACGGTTAAGAATTCATTATGGGTCACTCATTTCCAGGATTTGTAATTTGGACTTAAGATACATTTAGAAGATTAAAGATGACATAGAAGCCACCCCATTCAAATGAATTATATGCAAGAAATCCGGGGGGAAAAAATTGACCTTGCTGTAAATATAGGGCAAAAATAATTTATTGCGAGCTTGAGTGATATTGAGAATTTTTTACTATTTCAGCAAGATATTGGAGGGGAGGTGAAACTATTTTAAGCTTTAAAAAACAAAACTCCGACATTCCTTAAGGGGAAAATATTCATGTAACTATGCGGATTCTTAGATTTTAACTTCTTTAGGAAACATGAACTCTTGGTTTGCCTTTCAGCTGGTGAAAATATTGATTTTTTTTTTATTATTTTTTTTGTCTGTGCTGGGTGAAAGTGAAATTTCTTTTTTCACTGAGTTTTTTTCTTTTTCAAGAAGATCTGGCCAGGGGCTGGCAACGCACTTACATTTTCATCCATCATCCAAGATCGTGCCTGCTCAGGGATGACACACCTGGGAGTGACACAAGGGTCATTCCACTTGTTAGAACCACCTTCAGCGCCATCATTGGTGTCCCTTAACCTCTCTGTGTCTCTTGGAGGCTCCTGTCACACCATGGGCTGTTGTCCTAGACATAAATATCTCTCTCCAGTTTATTTCTTGGACTTGGAGTGGAACCTCACAGTGAAGCCTCTAAGGTGAGGTCTCTGCAGGGCAATTGTGAATATTCTCCCTCTGCTTTCTCACTGCCAGGCCCTGTGGGACCTCCACCGTCTCTGCTGAGGAAAGGGACTGAGAGAGCTCCTGGAGAAAGTTCTACATTCAGCTGCTTCAGGGATGTTGCCTGGTCTTGGCAGGGCTGCTGCAGGGAGCAAAGGCTGGACACAGAGTGAAAATCAGAATGCTGCAAAAGGGAGTCAGCATCTGGAAAAAGAGTTCAGCTGTTTCTGCTCCTGGGGGTAGGAAGGTATGGCTGAAAAAAATGTCCTTTACACTTCTTCTCACCCCAGAGCCAGGTACAATCCCTGCTGCAGCAAGCCCAATCTGGTAATCACAAGGTTTTGAGTTAAAGACTTTGCTTGCAGTGAGGTCCTGTTTTTAAATGAAGGTTATTGATCAAGTTTCTGGCCTTAAGGAAAGAAATTAAAACATAATTTATGCTCAGAGTGACCTGTAGGTGTTTGCACAACAATTAATACCCAGTTATGGTAAAGCAGCTGGACACAAGGCAATCGATCTCTTCCTTGAAACTTTTTACCCTTACAGCCACCACCTCTAACTCCTCATTATGTGTCCCCATACTCATTGCATTTCAAAATTGTCACACTAACCAAAGCTCAATGCACTGTTTAAATGGGTAAGGAACATCTGGTGAGCTGAGACTACTGGGACTCTACGGACAGATAAAGCTGTAGCACTTTTCCTCTGTATATGGAAATGCATTGTAAATTAAATCTGCAAATCGTCTGAAAAGGCACAGGTCGGAAAGGAGGTGGAGAAGCACCAACATTTGTGCTAAGGTCAAATTCCATGCAGCTTAGCTTAAGCCAGTGTATTTTCATGCATTCAGACACAAAGCTTTGTACTGTTCACTCATTATTTTGTACCTTAACAGTTTTCTAAAGGTGCTTGGGACATCGTACTTTGGCCATCACAAAATAAGTGCCAAATATACTATAAAACTGACGAATCTTGTGACTGCGAAAATATTTCTCTCCCAACCTTTTTTTTTCTTCTTTCACTTGCTTTAAAGAAATACTGATAATACTGATATCTCAACCTGGAGCTGCCTGAGACTGAACCGCTGCCTGCTGATCCACCTTTGTTTAAAAAAAAGCAACACAACAAGTTGTGCAGTAGACCATCTGCCATGAAACATAAATGTCTTGTAATAGCAATAAGCCAAGAGCCATGAACCACTTAGCCTGAGGGAGAAGATGTTTCAGCAGGGTGAGCAGCAAGGAAACCCTCAAAGAGACGGGTGACGCTCCCGTTCAGCTCCAGCTGCCGCGGTGTTGAAGGCCAGCTCTTCTGCAGAATTCCTGCCCAGCCAGAGAGCTGCTGCTGTGTCACCTCTTCACCTTTACATTCATGCAGAGAGGCTGAGCCCTTGGGAAGATCAGAGTCACTTTTGCTAGTGCTGCTCTGCGGTCAGAGATCCCACACACACCCCTGTGCCAGGTGAGGGTGTGACTGTACCTCAGGGTTATCACTACCTCCGTGCCAGGACATCCCTGACCTGCTGCCACCGTTTGTGTGACACAGAGCAGGAATGCTCGTATGCTGGTAGATCTAAGTTCCCTGCAGGAAGCAAGGAGAGGGCACTACAGGCTGGTGGGACTATGGTTTTGTTGATCAGAGCTTCCACTGGAAGTGGTGCTGCAGATGTGCCAGTCTGTATTGTTCCTGCTTTTTTCCCATCCCACACGAGTGCTTGCAGAACCTTCACGCACATTTTGGCTTTTTTCTTTGCATCACAAAGGGGTAAAAGACAACTGAGAGAGCACAGCTTGCATCTCTGAAAGAAATTTTACCACTCTTTTCTCCTAAAAGCATCAAAACAGCCTTTATTCCATGTACACCTGTCAAGATTTACTCTGGCACGGCTTCCAACCACAGCCCCAAATGTGAAACCTGACATTAATATGAACCAGTAGGACATCTCCAACTGTATACTCTGGAACGGAGCTAATAACAAAAGACATGCAGTTTTCAACAAAAGGTAGGGTTAGCTCGTGTCACAGCAACTAAGGAGTATCATTTGAAAACCCCTAAGGGAATATTTAAGAAAATGTCTTCCAGAAAAATGTCTGCTCTTGTTACCATTTCAGGAAGAAGCAGCAAGAACATGACACCTTTGCCTTTTTGGTGTAACAATGGTAGTGAGAGTATGGGAAGGTTGAGTTCTAATTGTCCACTGGGTGATCAGTGATATTCCCAGGTGGCTGCAAAGGCAGAGGTTGAAAGGGGGAAAACAATTATTTGGATTTCTCCTTTCAAGAAATCGTTTAAACGGAGGCATGAATGAAAGGAGTGGCAGGACTGAATCTGCAGATGGCTCCAGTGTCAGGGAATATTTATCTGAAAGCCAATAAAAATGTGGCTGTCTCCTGTTTTCCCAGGCTGTATAACGTCACCTTGATGAGTGTTTTCAGCTCAGACAAGTCGATGCAGGAGGGCACATCTGCTGTTGAGCACAGCGTGGGCACTGGAAGAGCAGCACCGCTGCCGCGGCACGCAGCTGCTTCCCGCTGCTCCTCCAGCCCCGCACGGCTCCCACAAGGAATGGCACCCAAGGCTTTGGTTGCATCATCCCTCTGAGTGCCCCAGCCTCTTCCTCCCACTCTCCCCGTTATCCCCATGTGGCTCATCAGTTTGGCTGATCCCCTTCTGGACCTGTCCATCCATTTCCAGAGCTCCCACTCTGGGATGTGCCAGCACCTCATTGTCCTGTGTGCAAATTAATTCCCTCTAAAATTCAGCCTCATTCACGAGGTACCCATAGCCCTGATTTTGGAGGACACGAACAGCCCCACATCAGCTGCATCTCCCACTCTCATATTTGGTAACCCATGTCCAGGTCCCCCTTAAACTTCTTCCCTCCAAACCACGAGCTCCCAGCCCAACGCTTCTACTTGTTGCTGTGTCTAAGGATATATTATTTCTAAGTTAGTAGCCCAAAATCCACCTGAGGATTTGGCTTTGATGTCCCTCAAAAAAGTGCTTTAACATCTAGTCTTTACCTACCCAGCATGCAGGTCTGTGATATGAATGAACAAATCTTCCACTCCTTTGAGCAGGGCTCAATGTGGCTGAGGAAAAAGGAGAAGAAGCCCCACATCTGGGCAAAATACATCTGCTGCCTCAGGAAGGGCTGACACTCACTTGGTATCAGCTGAAGGCCACAAAGGATGGTGGAGAACCACTCTTGAAGCTCCCTTGTACGAGATTACATGGCATAGCTGATAATAATCGATGCCCAAGGGCAAAGTGACTGGTATTAACTTAGCTGCCTTCTCAATGCCATGAAAAATAATTCCATCCTTTGTATATTCCTAGAAGAAGGAAAAAAAAAAAACTAGAAACAAAGTGCTTAAAAACCTGCATTTGTCAGACTGATCCTGTTTAATTAAACAGGAAATTGCAGGGCAACTAAATCAATCTTTACAAAGAAAAGCTGTTTCTCTGTTTACAGAAGAGAAACTTGTGGTGATTTATCTTAAAGAATGTAATTGCCTAATGATTAATAGTGACCAGAGATAGGAGGAAATGAGAAACAGGAGTGACTTCTCTTGGTGTGTGAAGCATGGCAGAGCTATATGCCCCTGCCACAGGGAGTATTAAACAAGAAAAATGTCCTGGTTTATACCGGGAACCTGCTATCGTCTTCTAGTTTCTTCTTTTGATACAGAAGTTATCACCACTGGAGAAATCCAGACATGCTATTGGACATTAGGAGATTTGGGTCCAGGTATACTTTTTTTTTTCCTTTCTGCTCATGGTAATTCAAAATCAGTTTTTCATCTTCCTTCCCATCCCTTTCCTGCAACCTGCCATGGAAACCAGAGGGCTTCACAACTACACTGTACCTCAGTGAACACCACAATGAAGTGTCTCAAATACTTCTGCAATCCTTGGGGGCTGCATCCTGGTTCTGGATCCTGCCGTGGCTTTAGGACACCTGAGGGAGAGGCAGGAGCTGAACCCAGATTAGCTGCATCTTAGTGCAGGGCCCCAAATGCTAAATACCTCTTTCCAATCCAAAGCGTGTCTGCTCATAGCTTTCCAAGAGACAAATTAAATTTGCTGGTCACTAATGATGGCTTAGAAATGTGGCTTAGAAATGTGGGTTTTTCACACAGAATAACAGATACTGTGGCTGCAGAGTCCTGGTAGGACAGTAACACATCCCTTACCTCCAGGATTGCATTCAACAATTGATCAAAGTAATATCCTTGCATTTAAACAGGAAACAGATAATGCCAGTACCTCTGCAGGGAAAGAAAAGGAATCACCAGTGACTTGTCAGAGGAGCAGCACACCCCAGGCTGCTGAGCATGGAGCAGGACTTCCCAAACAGCACAGGGAAGAGGGCTCTACTCAGCCATAATTCTGACTGAAAGCACACAACCACTCTTGTGTGGGACTTGAGAGTTTGGCAAGTCACGATTCAATTCTAGAGCACTTGATAATGTCATCAAAAACATCCCACTGCAGCCCAACACAGAAGGGCCATCCATAACATCCCTCTTATCTCACCAAGCAGATTTAGCAAATAGAAACAATTTCTGTTCACTTGGAACTGGTGAAGGTGAGGATAAGATTGTAATGTTTTACCGAGCTGTAGCTTTTTAATTGCTTATGAGGAAAGGCAGGCAGAGGTCTCACAAACCAGTTAAAAAGCCTTCAGTAGTGAAACCTCATGGTTTAAGAAAATGAGGATTGTTTAGTAATACTCTAAGGTGGCTTGCACTGAGATGAAGGTTAGAAAGACCAGTAACATCTCTGAAAGAGGTGTCTTCAACTTGGCCAGAGTGTAAGAGGACCAATATTACAAGTGTTTCACTATTTTTCTGTTGTAGCTGAACCAAGGCAACATCCTGCTTGTTTTCTCAGCTCAGTCAAGTTTCATCTGCACCTCCAATGGGACTATTCTGACCCTGACAGTTCATGCTCTCTCCCAACAAAAGTGTTTTGCCAGCATTTCAGTGCCTTACGCTAAAGCATCCTGTTATTCTCTCAGCTATACAATTTTTCCCCATTTCCTTTAAATGACTCAAGGAAAATCTGCTCTCAGTCTCTTGGAGAAAGGAATCCATCAGGCTTTAGCCCATAACCTTTTTCTGCTTTACTAACTTAAAATTCTCTTGCCTGTAAGGCAGACTCACATTTTAGAGCATCTATCTCCATAATTTAGGGATGGTCATAAAATATTGTCCAAGCATATCTCTTTTCCCATAGATCATTTACTGATTATTTATAGGCAGCATCCCAGCTACCTGTTTGACAAGTGCTTTCATTACTATGCCTCCATCTGAAGTAACCCATCTAGACTAATAACCACAGATTGCAGTATAAATTCCCTATTAAATCCTAACCATTGTAATTACTCAATCCTAAATATTCTCACTTCTTCCTCTGTAGGGTCCAAAAAATATCAAGCATATGAGGATCTCACAGCCACCCTCACTGATCCCCTGCCACCACTTAATTGAATTATAACACCATAAATAATCTGGAGGCTATCTCAAAGGCACCCCATACAATTTTCAGGGATGCTGCCTGGTGGGTGACCTATTTGGAGACGTGCGGACAGATTTCTCAGGATTTTTTTCAAGCTGATTATCTCAATATTCCCTGATGGGCCTTTGTTGCAAAAGAATTACCAAAAAAAAAAAAAAAAAAAAAAAAAAAAGTGCTATTTAATTTATTAACAGCTAGTCCCAAACCAAATTCCCACGGTGGAGAAACACTGAGTAGATAAATCTAAACTTCTGAAACTGAGAATATCAGGACAGCAAAGTGTTTCAAGGTGGGGATCTGAATTTTGCAGCCACAGACCATCTTCAGGCAATGCGTGGATTATGCAGGCTGTGCACTGTGCAGGGATACAAATGCATGAGGCACTTAGTGCCAAGTACCTCCTGGCATTCACAAACATAATCTCCACAAAAAGCAGATTTCCACCACAAAGAGTTGTTTCAGGTATACAGCCAGAAACAAGGTTGCTTATTTGAATTAAACGTTCCAAGGGCATTAAGGCTAATCTACTGGCAGCAGTAGGTCTGCACTTCAGGTAGATGGAGTGCTTGTGCTGTATTGTAGCCCTGCATCCTCTCAGCACAAGGCATTCAGAAAATTGCTCTTCTCTTTGCTTGCCCAGCTGCTCTAGGGACACTGCCACACTTGTCAGACAATAGATGTGGTATGGGAGCAGCTCACATCCCAAACACACACCCAAGAGTGCTGTTGTATTAAACAGAGCTCTGCAGAGCAGATCTGCACAACACACATCTTTTGTTATCAGCCTCTGCCAGCCTGCACGTGACACCAAGCTGGGTGCTGTGGTTGACATCCCTGAGGGATGGGGTGCTACCCAGAGGGACCTGGATAAGCTCAAGGAGTGGGCCCATGTGAACCTCAGGAGGTTCAACAAGGCCAAGAGCAAGGTCCTGCATCTGTGTCACTACAGGCTGGGGGATGAAGGGACTGGGAGCAGCTCCGCAATAATTTTTCTCTCTTCCAATGTGACCAACTCGAACCAAAATTAGACACCCTGTAACCAGAGTGCATTCATGCTAATTCAGTGTAACACATCTACTGAGGCCTTACACATCCAATATGGTTACAGAGCAAGTTAGAATTCTTCCAGGCACAGTGCTGCTTCCAGGGACACTGCCAGCACCAGCAGTGCTTTGTCTGCTTAACCACACACACTGGTGGGGCAGCTCTGCCATGGACCCACTGTGCTCTCCAGACGCGTTGCTCTCTTGCATTGCTCCTACCTGTCCTCATATATGGCAGCAGGAAGGGATGCTCCTTGAATTGCAGTGGCATGGTGGCTCTGGTTGCCATGACACACAGCTGAGGGTTTGGTTTCCTCTCTTCTTTCTCCCCGTCCCTGTGTCCGCCTCTGCGAGTGCCTCACACGTGGAAGCAGGGATGTGTGCCTGTGCTGCCAGAGGATCACAAAGCTGCTGAGACTCAGTGTTCTCCCCAACCCCTCTGCTGCTCTTTGTACGTTTTTGAGTAACCAGAAGCCGTTGAAGCCTGATGTATTAATATATCATCTCTACATTGGGAAGCAGCAAGGTCTCCCCTCCTGCTGCTCACAGAGTACATTTACATCTTCCCTGCTTCCTGTGGAGGGGCTGGGGAAGAAAAAGCCAAGGCTCAGGCAGGAGTCTTCTCTTTTTGCCTTCCCATCAAGCACAGCTCTCTGCATGTGTGAGGTCTCACAAGGGGTGCGAGCCAAGCCTTATCCTCATTCCAACCTTCAATTAAGGAAAGAGCAAGCAGTGAGCCTCGGCGAGCACCAGGATCACACCAAAGCCCAGAGCTGTCACTGTGGCTGTCTGCAGCAAGTTCCCAGGAGCTCTCCACTAATAGTTAGAAAACAAGGGCAAACAAACCCAAAACAAACCCCTGAGCCCGCATTTCTGATTAAATAATACTAAAGTGCACATAATGTAAACTGCTGCATGCCAAGGAACATGGAAGGTGGGCAGTGTCTGGCAAGCCCCAGATGCAAGAATGTCTCCTGCTCTTGACCAGGAGACAGGAAGAGGAGCTCCTGCAGGAACAGCTGTTTGGGGCCAGAGAAGGTATCCAAACAGAGAACACCCAGGAAACAGAGCCTGGAGCAACAACATCCAGTGCTCACCCTCACCAGCACCTAATGGGCTCCATTTCACTGGTTTGAGTGACTTTCTGCTAACTCCCTCAGAGGTTTTACCCAGCCCAGAGGTAAGTGCCATATCCAATCAGGGTTTCTGACAGACCAAAACCTTCTTTCCAAAGTTTCAGGAACTCTTGGTGTGCAGCTGAGACTTGGTATAGATCTGGCCTGCACAGAGAGGAGAAGACATTTTCGAGTGCAAATTCCACATATTCAATTATCATCCACCCAGTGCTGAGCCATGAGATGGAAGGGAGGGACAGGAGGATGCACAGTGCTCTGGGTACCTTTCTGGCTTTACCACTTTGGTGTCGCGAAATCCCAACTCTGCCTCTGTGTTCTGCATCACCGAATTCCCACAGCAACAGGGTCAGACACATCTGTCTCATAAAGGAGAATTAAACTAGGTTACCGATTTAAAAATACACTCACCCTGTTAAAGAAAGTAAGTAAACACCCTCCACTGGGTGATCGATGTGTTGGGAAGTTACACAGCCTAATGAAGAGCACTATGAGCTGTTGGCATTATTACATTTTCTGTGACGTTAAAAAATAATAGCTCCAGTTTTCTTTGGAGTACAGCTTTGTATGTTCTTGGATTTCTAATACTAACGGGACCACGAAATCCAGCACTGATTAAAATCGTAAAAGCTTTTGCTTCTACACTGCGGAAAGAGTGAGAATGGATTGTATTACAGACATTTTGACAGAAAAAATATTTGCTTTCACAGAGGGAGATATAATGTGTCAATCGTCTAGTCAAAGAGCAGACAGGCAGGCTTCCTCTCCAGCACCATTTCAGCAAAGTCTGGTTTGACTCTATTACACATTTCACAGTGTGTGAGCCCAGGCCCTGGGCAAACACCTCCAAGAGCCCCTTTGCAGATCCTCTTGCTGCAAATGGAATGGGTCAGACTGGGTGAGTGGGCAAGATTGCAAGTTTAAAAAAGGTCTGTGGTAGCACTGTGGCCCAGGAAGAGCTCATCCACCATGGGCCACTCATGAACCATGCACAAGGAGGCTCTGACGGGACTGTGGTGCTTGTGGGGCTGTGAAGCAGCAGGGACTGCACAGGATGCCCTCAATGGGTTTGCCCCTCCAGCTTGATACTACATCCATGCTGTCCCACAGGGAAAAAAGGGGATTGCTAAGTTTCCCACACCACCAGCCACCCGAGCATCCCTAGCTCAGTTCCCTGACACATTTCTCATACCACAGCCAGCAAAAACTGTTTCGTTTGTGACCCAAATTACCAGAAATTTCTCTGTGCAGCCATGCCTATGTGAACATGGGTTGCGCTTACATCAGGTTACTTAACCTCCCTGGTCTGAGATCATTTAGCAACAGAATTGCTGTGAAAACAAAATAAGTTCAACAAAACCAGCTTCAGAGACAGCAGAAAATTCCAATTGCATTTCCATTTCTGTGGAGAGGCTGAGGGTGGGTACTGTGCATCTAACATCAGTATTCAATTATAGGTGGCCAATTATAGCAGAGATGAAACGAAGTCAATATATTTCCAACTTAATTGGCTTCCAGTTGGGGCTCCTTCTAACAAAAAAAGAATAAAAATAAAGATGAGGCTTGTCTATTTGAGATTGAGTTAGAAGATTTAAATGCACGTTTTCAGACTTTATACCATTCTTTCATATTTAATCTTTCTTTTTCCAGTGTTGTTATAAGCTTTCAAGAGATCACAATGCCTGATTCTCATTTGTTTGGGAAAGTATATGGGAAGATTTCAGGAAAGAGAAAGTTAGGTTTCACCTGCTTTCTCCTAGAGGAGAAGAAGAATACAATGTTATAATTAAATGTATTTATAGAAGAGTGTCTGGCAAAGCATATTTCTGCTGTTGTTGAGAACATGATGGTGTTTTTCCCTCTTTTGTTATATTATCTAGAAAATGAATTATTTCCCTTATCCATTGTTTTTAACAAAATGTTTTTGTTTCTATCAATATAAAATGTCAGACTGAAACACGCGGCTATTTGCTTTGGAGTAAGCACAATATTACCCACAGCTCCATTAAAAGCACCAAGGAACATAATAGTGTTAACTATAATTAGATTATTTTCCAGAGAGTTAGAAAGATTCATTGTAGAGCAGGGGTTTTCATAAGGAAACAGAAAGACTTACTTTATCAAATAACTGCACAAAATAATTTTGGAGCATTAACTCCTTTTTGTTTCTCGGCTTTAATTATTGTCTTTTTGGCTTGGTAATGCGTGGATTCCAATTATCACATTTTAACAACATAATAGATAACTTGACAGACAAATGTGGTTTCAGACTACAGAATTATCTTATCCCACTGCTACTCCAAACCTCCTGGGCCCAGTGCACATATTACAACTACTCTTGAGGACCACCCATTACCTTCTGTATGGCCCAGTAGCACCAGATGCAGATTTCCTCCACAGAAATATTTCCCTTCCATGCCATGCATGGCATCCTCTCAGGGGTCAGTATTTCACCCCTACCCTGGACAAGGATGTCACAATACTCTTGCTAAAACAGTTCTCTCTCAGCACAATGCTGCAAGCTTAAAAACATCTGATGAGACATTACAAAGGTGCATCTTCCTGACACAAAACAGGCAGGCCATCACAAGAAATCATATCACCGATTTTATCAGTTATTTCTGAGAAAGCAGGTGATCATAGCTTAAATTCTTTTATTCCAGAAAGTCTCTGTAATTGTTTGGTGTGTTTTCCTACACCTGAGGTCTGTGTCCTAATGGATGTTTCGTGAACAACCCATCTGACATCTGGATCAGAGACTGAAGCCTCTATTGACCTGTTTGGTAGGAAGTCAGTGCTGATCATCATTGTATCTGACAAGGTTTAAGAACATCCAGATAAACAGAAGCTGATAAACTACTTGCTGTTATACACCTGGCACTTTTGGACTTACAGGATTTATAGTGGCTGTTTCATCCCGGTTTTTTGGAAATTGGAAGAAACTCAGGAAATCTCGAAATGTAAGAGTCAACAAAACTTCAGCACTAAATTGAAGGGCTCTGCACAGCTCAGTGGCCATTTTGCTGTGGAAACAAACCCTTTTTTTGTGAACTATAATTATTTCCAGTCATAAGACCTTTTAATTTTCAGAAGTCCCTAAGGTATGGTAAGTGTTACCTATGGGAAACCCCATCACTGTGGTTCTGCACATCTGGTCTGGAAAGCAAGAAACAAGCACTAGTGTTCTCCATCCCACATCCAGCTGGACATTGTAGCTGAATCAAATTCCTCAATATTGGCCTGGGTCCCCAAATAAATATCTTTTCAGTTCTGCTCTACCCCAATGTGTCTTAACTCTCCAAGAACACTGAAAATATCAAGCTCCTACCTTAATGGCTTGCAGAAAGGGAATTTTAAGTGAGAAAGCACTAACTGTTGAGGCCTAGAGTTGTGCATCCAGCTGAGTGGCTCCTGAGGGTAATCACAGAGAGAAAAAGGGAGAGGATTTTCAAAATCTTTAAGTCAGACCAGAAGATAAAACTAAGTCTAAACCAGGAATTCATTTGAAAAACTCATCAACACTCTTGATCTCCAGCACAGATGAGTGTATTCTTGCAAGGTCTCTGGGAAAAGGCTGCATCTGCCCGTGTGGGTTAGTGCGTCCCTACTCGGCTGTCAAGTGCTACACCATCAACTACCAAAACACCTTTCAGTTCTCTTTGTTCAGAGAGCTGAGGAAATTGGTGACAAACCTGGTTAGCAGTGGCTCCTGCTTTGGAAAAGGTGTTCAGTGGTCTCCACTGACATATTTCATACCCCTCCCTAGAGGTGACATTGCTCAAAGCAGAGGAACCTGCCCTGAGCCATAGGACCACCACTTAGTGCCACCTCACTGAATTACACGGTCAACTTTACCTGTACCCCAGGCTGTTCCTGGAGGTCTTCTATTCACAATGGACAAGGCCCAAATCAGTTTGCCTTGCAGGACTTCTGCCCAAGCTTCTCTGGCTGCAGATATGTGAACAAACCTGCATCAGAGAGAGCTGAGAGCAGCAGGAACCGTCATGATTCTACTGCTGGCAGTGAGCTAAATTTCATGTGTCAGCACTGGGACTTCACAGTAGCACTGGCATGGAAATTGGATTAGTAGCTCCAACTAAACAGAGCTTAAGCCATTATAAAGCCAGTGGGAGGTTCTGATTGACCTCGGTGGGCTTTGGATCAACTCCTAGAAAGAATATGACCGAACTAGACAGTGTTACTCCAACATGTTTTTCCTAGAAGACTTCCTTGCCCATGACAGAAGTGTTTTTAGTGAACAGCTTTCTAATGGAGAGCCTGGGCTAGTGGGAGGATTGTCTGGCTGGTTTTTGAAGGCAGCTTCTTGAGCTGCTGGCTCTTGAAAACAAGTGCCAGGTAGGGAGCAAACAATCTGGTCTAGTCCAATCTTCCTTTTACTGTGACCTAGTCAACCCCAGGTGTTATTAACCACACTTTCTTGCAGTTGTTTTCCCCCTCTTGGAGTCTCTGGATAGGGCCTCAGGAGAGTGGAGAGCTGGAGAGTTTTTGTGAGCACTAAGCAAAGTCTCCTCTCTGCTTCTTCTACTCTTACTGTGAAAGCAGAACGTGCTGTGAAAGTTGACTTGAGATGAACAAATGGAAACTACCACCTAAACCTCTGGACAGATACTTCCTTTTTGAAAAAGAAATAAATATAGTGAATATATCAACTTGAACCTTGACTTTCACTTTCCAAACCTGTTAATTAACTGCAGGGAAAAAATGTGTTTCACGGGCACCAGAAACCCTCACTACTCACATTGTACAGAAAAGAAAGACATGGTCCAAAGCCTGCCATTAAATGTTTCTCATGACTGCTTGTTGTTAGAAGGGAGCTGCAGCTATGCTAATACAGCGTGCTCACTACAAAAAACCCTGTAATTGGGACAAGGCAGCCACAAAGCTTCCCGCAGCTGGCAGGAATTGTGACTGTTCTCTTCAGCTTTAATTATGGCTTTTAAAGCAGATCAGTAACAGCAACAATTAGCCTTTTAGATTGGTCTCAGAAATTACCATTTTTAAAATATGGTGACTCTGCAGGCACAAACCCAAAAGCTCTGAGCTCTGTGTAAAACGAGCAGCCGCACACTCTGACTTGTTTGTCACTTGTTTGGTTGCTCCTTTGTTTCTGCAGAATTGTGGTCCTAAAAAGCAGACAGGAACTTGTACAGATTCTCAAAAGGAAATAATTTTAGCCACTTCCTTTTCCTCAATAAACCCAATAAACCCACCCTTCGAGACAGCTTCTGCTCTGAAGGACTGGCTGGCACTCCGGCTGTGTATGAGGAAAGGGAGGCATGGCCATGTGGTGCCTGATAAAGTTGCTGGTTCTTACTCAGTGGAAAACTTTGACTCTTACTTAGTAGGAAAGGATTGAAACAAAGCCGTTTGGAATGGAGGCATGAAAGGACAAAGAAGTGAAAGAAACAGGAAAACTTTCATTACAGCCAAGGTCCCCGAAGATCTCCGTGGGGAGGATATGAAAAGCAGTGTAGGAATAAGAACAAGCAAGTCATTAGAGCAGATGGTGGGGGGTGTAGGTTGCTGTTGAGAGGGTCTTGCAGTGCACCTCCACAAACAGCAGCAGTCCCAGCCTGCCAAGGCTGGCAAGAGCTTGTTTGCTCATATCTGCCTCTGCTAAGCCACTCAGAAGTTTCTGTCTGCACAGCAAGCTTATTCGGTGACCTTCACATCTTTTGTGAACCCTCTGTGTTACCCGCACAAGTCCTGGCATACAAAACTGGGTATCCCTATCTAAGATCTCTCTCCCTACTCTGTGTGGGATTACAAATGCCTCATTTCTTCTTGGAGGGATTGCCAGCACAGCAACACAAAGGAGCCTTTTCAAGTACAGATCTGGCCTTTGTGCCTCAGGGCTTAATTCTCTGATGCTACAGCTGCTTTGTACCACTCTGGCTTACAGAGTCTTTAAAGTACAAGTGTAAGTGCACTTGGATGTATCTCCGTGTCAGGTGGTAACAGGATGTTTCTTGCCTACCTCAAAGAGCAAGGGAGCGTTGTTATCAACCAACACTTCCACCGGGCTTTGATTTCCCTCAAAAAAAGGACTTTAACATTGACATTCCTGCCTCAGTCTTACTGAAGCCTGCTGCAAACCCCACATGTGATCTCCACAGCATCACATCCCTGGCAGACTGGTGTGCCAGCTACTGGCCAACTTCTTTATTCCCAAAACTTCTTTACCTGTCTCAAGCTGCACATGCCCCAGGCAGCAGAGAGTTTGGAAATGAAACATGGCAGTTGAATCTCTGTGGCAGACATGAGCAGTCCATAGTCTGCTCTATGATGTCCTATTTCTATGAAAACAACAGAAAGATGATGTTCCCTGAACCAAGTTTTCCAAGCAATGCAATTAAAAAATGGCCAGATGATGAAATCTATATATATATATAAGAAATACAGACAAAACCTGCAGCCCATGCAGCATATCCATAAAGAATTCTGATATTTCCTTGCTTTATTTCTGTCCAAAACTGGGAAATTTAGAAAATCTTCATTTTTCAACACCATAATTTGTCTTTTTCTATACTCACTATAGACCTAGGAAGAAAAGAATCGAAGCCTCAATTACAGGAGGCTTTCAAAGAAGCAAAGGAAAATCAGCTTTATGGAGCAATCCTGCATGATGAATAACATGTGGAGCTTAGGCTGAGCCTTTCATCTCCATGGGCTCCACAGACATGTGGACAGCAGTGCAAAGTACCCACTTTGTACTTCAAGCCTGTCGTTCACCACATCTGCTCAATCAGATGGCATTGAAAGGAGGAAATGCTGATTTTGCTCATGATGGCTGATAATGGATTTAACACCTTCCTGGGAAAGTGCAGTAGGAATTGGCAGGAATATAAACCTTATATTTCCTGAGGTCACACTTTGCTTTCAAAATGGGCCTTTTTGCTGATGTAAATAGGGTGGGTGCTGAGCCAGAGCCATCATTAAGGTTTGCATGTTCTACACTTGTCTGCATCAAAATCTGCACATAGCAGACACAGCAGGAGTCTGATAAACCAAACGCTTCTGAATGCAGTTTAACATTGGGCTTTCAATTATTCCCACTTTATGAAGTTAATCATTGAGGCAATGTGCACTAACAGTAAGCCAAAAGGTACCTTCACCAATGAGAATATGGCAAGGACAAATGTTATTGGAATAACTGCAAATGATTCCTACGATAAATAGCAAAGCAAAGGATAATGTGTTTATTTCAAAGGTCAAATTGGGCTGTAGTTCCACCCCATAAATCTACAGAGCCAGAAAGCATCTTTTTTAAAATATATTTGTAATAATTGACACTAAGATGGAGCACAAGCAAATGACTTAGTGCTCATGTCAGACTTGCCCAGCTGACCCACCTCCTCCCTGCTCACCATTTCCCAAATATCACCTTTGAGGCAAATATCCTCCTCACTGCTTTGTCTTCACTCTACATCTTTCTCTTCATCCCATGGTATCTCCTAGAAATACAAGCACCAAGCACTAATGGGAGCATTAAAACAGCAAATTCAGGAACACTTGCCTGTAATAAGAGCAGAGCCTTATTCAGAGCTGTATGGCCCTCGTGGATGTGCAGTTGCTGAAAATGTATCAAGTGGGTGCTGTTGCCGTGATGTTCTCTTTTTATGCCATTCAGCAAAATGTGTTTATTTTAATTCAGAATTTCTGTCCTTGGGAAAATGAAAAGCCTTTATCCATCCTTCCCATCCCAAAATGGAATGGAAAACATCTTTAAAAGTTGAATTTTTGAGCAGATTTTCCACCTGCTTTCAGGAATGGTGCAACAGCTATCCTCACTGGCTCATATAAGGTAAAGTTTTGTGTCTCGTTTAGGCAGGTTCTGTTTCTCTGTGTTCCACAGAGGACAGGTGGCTCTCAGCGTACAGAGGCTGTGGTTTTTGGTGGGAAATTGTGTCCCTTAGATCATCAAGTTCTCCTAAGTATGTTTTTTTTTATCATGATTCAGGTTTTATATCCAGTCCTTGTCTAAACTTCGTAAAATTCTTTTCCCAGAAAACCTTTTTTTTTTCCCCAGAAATAACGGATTAAAAATTTAACATCTTGTGAAAAATTCAAGAAAAACTGTTCCCTATAATTAAAATTTTAATTGATATCTGCTTGGATACATTATCCGATTCATTATTGAAATTTTATTCTTGCTAAGCTTTTTTATTAAAAAAATGCAGGGTTTCATTAAAAGAAATGTGACAGGTCTGAATGTCTTCAAATGAAAATTATTTTGCATAATGAATTGTGTGGCATTCAAGCCAACCTCATTGTCTGCTGTCGTACCTGATAATGCCATGTGATACAGACATTCTCACATCTATAGAAACATAATATGTGACACCACTATTTTTAAAATTGCTGTATTAGCATGTAATGCAACTGAGTTTCATGAGGTTTCAAGATGAGGCTTATAGAATTGCTCAAGGGGGTGCATGGTACCAACAAATCAATCAACCATGGCTTCAACTTCTTGCAGAGAACAATACTTGGTGATAATGTCAACTCTGAAGAAAAATCTAGCAAAATTTTCTTCATCTGAATGTGGAAGCCACTTTATTAACGGAGAGTATTTAACTTGCTGGTTGAATGAAGGAAGGCATTTCATAAAAATAGCTTGGAAAAAAGACAATTGCCTATTTCTGCCTAAGATGGTCTATAACTTCTAGACAGTGTCCTGCTAATTGCAAAAAAACTGATGCATTCAAGTCATAAATCAGCATTTCTCAAGGCAGCCAAAATAGCCTTTAAAATTCATTGGGGTAAGACTGCTTTATTGCAGTGCTGAAACCACAGTTTCTCAACAGCAGCTCCCTATTCTATCCAAGCATCTCTGCCAAGAGTTGGTAAGGCAAATAGAAAAGCTGGGGCACAAAAGAGGGAAGTGATGAAAGAAAACTTTGCTGTAAATTATATACAAAATGATTTTAAGTTATCTTGTTTCAAGCGTCTTTTGCCTCCACCATATTTCTCAGTAACTCTTTCTGGGGAGGTGGGTTTTACTGATCAGCCCTGACTGACTCCTTATTCAGGCAATCTCCAAAGGCAGCTTTCCCCACCAAGAGACAGGATTTCACACACATTGCTTGAAACAGTAAGAAGGACTCCACCACAGAGGGATTTGCAGAAGATAGCTCTCTTTCTGGGGATCTTCCTCCTTACTATATTCTGTCTGATTCTGTCTGTCCTACCTCTCGTTCGATTTATATCCCCTTTCCTTTCCTTAGTCAGCCTCTCCCTCCTGCACGTCATCTCCCTGGAACATCTTCCTGATCGGGAGGAAAAAGTGATTATCCTGTGGCTCCTGCTGATCCTCACGCTGACACTCATGCCCCATCACTTGAAAGGTTTTTCAGGGTGATGATTTCCAGCCCTCCGGAAACTGAGTAAAACTTAACACTTAGAAACCTCACGGTTTGTGTTCTGTTGATCTGACCTCAGGCAAAACACGGCTCTGGCTGGGGCTGTTTTACATCTAATCACAGCAGAACAGCTCCCACCCCGTCTTACTCGTAGTTTTTTATCTCATTGTCCAGCTAAGTCAGTCAATTGCTGCAAACTGTGTTGTGCTGCAGGGTAAAGAATAATAGAGAAATATTCAGCCAAACTATACAAATGTTCCTCCTACTGGTGTGTATCTGTGTTGGAACAGCAGCCTGGCTTCTGCTTGCCAGGTAATGCCACTGGTCCTTGACAAGGCTCTTACAGCTCTTCCAGTTTCAGGGGGAAAAACATAATAAGAGTCATCACTCACCTCAGGAAGCATCCATGGAATAATTACTCCCTCCAAAACAATTATATCTACAAAATGCTCCTTTTCCTCAGAGGGAAAATCCTCGTGGAGACTGTTCCCAATTAAGTTTAATATATGCCTCTATTTCTTCAGGAAAAGGGCTGTTCTGGCCCCCACTGGAACCACTCGGAAACTTTAATGGTCTTTGAACCAAGCCCAGTGACAATGATGTGTCTTCATTAGTGATAGGAGTGCTCCCTTGCTTCAGGTTTGTCTGAGGTTTGGATGCTTATCCATCACACTGCGGCATGCTGGGGACAAGAAATCGGACATAAACTTACAGGAAGAACTGAGGTTTCCCACAGCTAGGCCTCCCCTTATGCCTGTTTCAAGGGCTGCGTGAAGGGTGCTATTTCCAGTAACATTTGCTCTGGTGACACTCTTGGGAAGAGTCCCTGCCTCCAGCTTCAGCATGGCTGGGGAATCACAGAATCATGGAGTGGTTTGGGTTGGAAGAGACCTTAAAGCTTGTCTTGGTCCAAGCCCGTGCCATGGGCAGGGACATCTTCCCGTAGACCATGTTGCTCCAAAATGGGGCCGGGCAGCCCAGCACTGGTTCTGGACATACCCCAGTGTCCCCAGCTGTCAACTGGTATCCTCTGGACCATCACTGGAGAAGCATATTCTCCCGAGTCACATGCATACTGAAGCAGTCCTGAGTTTTGGGGGCTGGAAGCTGCCAAGGATGGGGAAGGAAATGAATAATTATGCAGCCATCTTTCTTGCTTTATACCTCTGCAAAGCAGCTTTGGAGTGATTTCTGTGTCAATTGCCCCACAACAACTACATCTAAAGCTCTTGGGAGGAGCAGGGATTTTTTTTTTTTTTTTTTAATTAATGGAATTATTGTTTCATTTCAGAGCCATATTAAGCAAACAAACTGCCAGACTGCTACCCTGGAGCTGTCTGCAGAGTCACTCTTACCAAATGCCTGGAAAAGTTGAAGACAAATTCCCTCTGACTTTCATGGGCTCTTTTATCACCTCATCCATGCTTTCATCACCCTGCTTATGTTTTCCTGTATATCCCATTACTTTTTACAAGAAACAGGGTGTAGTTGTTAATATTGATCACCATTCTTCTTTCTCTCACACAGACTGACTTTTCTCCCTCTCCCTTTCATCATACAGTTGTCAATCTTTACTCTTACCCTGGTTTAGGTATTTTATAAGCTTTTCTTTTTAGTATCCCACTGCTGTTCAGTAAATGACTCCTCTAGATTGAATCTGTGCTACAAAATCTCTGCAATGTGCTTCTACCTGAAGTTCCCTCTAATTCTTCCAGTGCTGTGGTTTCCAAAGCTTTACTTTCTTGCCACGGCTGTCTGTGCATCATTTCACCCTTACAAGATTGCTTTTCTCAGCTCCTCCAGCAGTGCAGGGTTTCCTTCCAAAATACCCATGGTTCTTCTTGGCATCCAGGTGCCTGTAGCACCTTGCAACGAACGGGGGAAAATAAATCAGTTGTGAGCTGCAGACAGATGAAGGGGTTGTGCCAGCCTTTAAATCACCAGAGCATCTAAATGTTTGTTAAAAGCAATAATAAGCACTCTCTCATCAAAAGTAGTACTCAAAAAACTACTGGATTTTAATCAAACGAGAACAAAGGCAGTACACAGTGGCTCCCACTTGTCTTGAGGCATCTTAATTCTGGCTCCAAATATGGCTGAAAGTGAGATGAATGGGACCTACTGGCACCACTGGCAGCAGTCAGCTCTTGGCTCCTGATCACTCTTAAAGCAGCTCAGACTCTAATGCCTACCCATCATGGATTTTTAAAGGAAAGCCTGTGCCTCGGAGTAATAGAGACTTTAACTTCTTAGTACAAGTATAGGGTAGAACTGAGCCCCCATCTTCCTCCAATTTTTAAAAATGTTTTGACGTGTGTTTCCATCTAACATTCCATAATACCTGCCTGGTAGGGGAACCACCATGATCAGTCAGGTGGTGTTCCCAGGGAAGGGCAAGGCTCCTCCACTGCTCTCCAGTTGTGCTGGGTTTTACACTTGGTCTTTCTGCAGTTGGACTAGATGAACATTGTAGGACCCTTCCAAGTGAACTACTTCCATTCCATTCCATTCCATGCTGATAAACAAGGAGCTGCAACCATTTCAACACAAACCACTGCAGCTGACTCTGAACACCCATCCCAGACATGTCACACACTTCAAGAACACTCTTACCTCCAGATCCACCTGTGCTGACTTCAACAGGTCTGGGCTATGGGTCTGCACCTGCTCTGAAATGCGTTTGGGAGGTGGAGGGACTTTGCAGTTTGGGAACCAGGTGAAATAAGTTGAATAGCAACCAGGCAAAAATAACACTGAAGCTGCTTAGACTACACTGTGCATCAGCACAAGAGGGATCCCACTGAGCATTCCACCCAGCTCTACCAGGATGGGATCCCATCCAGCACTACCAGCTGTCTGAGGAGTCATTTCCAAAGCCGCTGAGTTTCTCTGTGCTCAAATGAAAGCAAGACTTGTGGACTATAAACCAGTAGTTGGATTTTATGATATCTATATCGCTTATCAAACTTCTGAACTCTGTGAGATAGATGAGAAACACATGTGAGAGTTCCTTGTGAATATACAATGAAATTGTTCCTTTCTGGGCAGCAGAGCTGCTTATCAAATAAATGAATAAAACAAAGTATTCCTTCTTAACATGGAACTTACATCTTTAATAAACATCAGCTTCATGTTCTCATGAGAATCTTATTATACAACTTCCTTCATTGATTCATGTATTAATACCATTTTGTATTAAGCTGGTACATAATTGATGATACAGAAGTGTTTTCATATAACAGTTCCTTCACTGCATAATATAACCCACTTATATTTTCAGCTCAAAATTCAGAAAGTTCACAAATGCATTATACACTAAAATGAACACATTAACTTTATAAAAGTACAGTATATCATTTGCAAATTGCATGCAAACCAAAGTAAATACACAGTGCTAAATGCTGATTTTGATACAGCTCATGTTGAAAGGCATAAATCAGCTAAGAGAAAAAAAAATTTTGAGCTCAGTGGAATGGAAAAATCCCCTGCAGGAAACAAGACACGACCTATGGTGCAACCCATATCCTATATAGCTGTGATTAGCACATAGTTACCCATTCAGAGACAGGACTTTCCCCCAGAACAGAAGTCCTGTTTCTCAGTACCACTCATTAGAAGCAGGTGAAATCCCTGAAGAGATTTGCCTTTTGGGTCTAGGGCATTTTTGTTTTGTTTTGTATCCTTTGGCCTGTGTTTGCTTAACAGGATTCAGGAATACTTCAGTATCTGATATGGTAAAATTACCTAAGGCTCAGGAGGTTGCTCTGTTTCATAAAAGCTATTTAAAACTAAGCCCAGGAAGACAGAGAAGGAAACCTTCTTCCTGCCAAACAGCACACCAAGGCAGTGACAGCACAGACCAGCATTCCCTGTATTGACTTACAAGGTTTTCATCCTGTGGAGCTCATTTTACAGCTGCTCAGGCAAAACCATTAATATTGGAGAGCTCTCTGGAATAAGTTCAGCAACAGAAAATATGATGGTTTGCAGGAGGAACACACGTCCACTTCAGCCATATGCAAACAGAGGGAGCGTTCATTTCTGTGCTGCTGCTGTATCCCAGGTGTCCCAGCCTAGCAAAGGGACCATGTGAGATGCCACTGCCTGTCATGGACTTGTGCCAGCATAGCATTGGCTCCGAGCTTTCAGATGCTGTTCAATTCCCTGCTATTTCCACAAGGGGGACTGGCTTTAAACTGAAAGAGAGCAGTTTTAGTGGAGATATTGGGAAGAAATTCTTCACAGTGGGGGTGGGGAAGCCCTGGCACAGGGTGCCCTGAGAGGCTCTGGCTGCCCCATCCCTGGAAGTGTCCGAGGGCAGGTTGGATGGAGTCTGGAGAAACCTGGGATAGTGGAAGGTGTCCCTGCCCACGGCAGGGGTTGGAACAGGATGGTCTTTAAGGTCTCTTCCAACCTAAACCTTTCTATGATTCTGTGTTTCACCATCAAAAATATATCACTATTGAATCTCCTGGGCTCTTTCTCCTCCCCCACAGCACTGACTCATCACTTCTCTGCTGTTAGAAATGGTGCTCAAGACTTTGGGTTCCCCTCCAGCTCCCTTGGGCAGGTGGCAAGCCACACTACCTGACCTTTTAACTCCCTCCCCTCAAAATGACCTCTCACTTCCCTACCCCGTGGCTCCTCTGGGCAGTCAAACAAGCCTTGCTCCAGCAACAGTGTGATCTATTATTAATCCAGCATCACTATGTCTGGGACTTTGAGTCCAAGGCAGAAATAAAAAGACAGCAGCACAGGCAGACTGGGAGTGCAATCAGAACAGCTTTTGTAATTTAATAGAGCTACCTGGAGTAATGCTATAATCTCAAACAGCCTTCATAATTTGTTTGGAGAGAGATTCCCTAAATCCTCAAATCAGCTACAAATATATAGTTGCATTACTACCACAGATTTAAATGCCTTTGAAGTCAATAGAGAGATTCTTATAGATTTTTTACAGGCTTACGTGGTATTTACATATGTATACATGTAGAAATACATATATAAATATATATATATATATATCAATCTCCCTAGGGGTTTAATCTGGATTGAGAGTCCCTGAGGAACTTGCAGCTGAGACCCTAAGGAAAGGCACAGTCAGAAAGCTCTCTGTCTGTAGGATTTTATTATAATGTCTTTTCAACATAGTTTTTATTCCATTAACCACCATCTTTCTTTCCTTTTGTCAAGGCAAGAGTTGTCTCTATTCTGTAATGTAGACATCACCATCTCAGAGTATGTTCCCAAGGAGGCCAATTTAAACACTGACGAAAAAATCACCCATTCCATTTGGACAGAGAGAAAACTGTATTTTTCCAGCTGGAAAGGAAAAAAAATCCTGCCATGTAATCTTAATCACGTTTGCTGGACAAGTCAGGGAAAGATTGAGGTTTTGCCAAAATGAGGATCAAAATTATGGGAGAAAGTAACTGAGTTTTATTTGCTTGTATCATTGCACTAATTTTCCCAAAGCCCTGGTGTCCCCTTGGTGCAGAAGCAAGGCCAGTTGGACACTTACATTACCTGCACAGATTCACCCACGTCCCCACTGCCACCGCTGCCACCAAAGCTGGGCTGGGTCACCCATTCTTTTTTCATCCCTGTTTTCATCTTGCCCATCTTGCTTCCTTTCTGCCCCCGTTCCCAAGGTCTCCCATCACACAATCACCTCCTCTTCCACCTTATATTGAGCAGTGTTCCTCCTCTTGCCTTTTCCCAGCTCCTGCTGCAGGGGCTGAGGGATGACACCAGGTCAGTGCAGATCCAGCGTCACCCACAGCCCTGGACAGGTTCCGAGGCAACGACAGCCACGGTCCTGACAGCCAAAAACACCATCGAGCAGGAGTGCACGAGATGCCAAAAGACAGAGGGCTGGAGGACAGCTTCTGCTGGAGGGCTCGACAGACACAGGGAAGCGAGGCGAGACACAGGGTAAAAATAAACACAGGTGTCCTTCGGAGGGCACAGATCAGATCAGAAGCCTCTGACATTTTAACTGACATCTGTGAAAGCATTTCCGAATCAGAGAGCAACTTGCTGTGGGAGGGGGAAATGCTCCAATGAGGAAAAATCCTTTTTTCAATTCAGTAAAAAGGAAGGTATTATTAAACATTTTTGTTTCACACTGTTTTGGGGATGGGGGATTGAAAGTAAATTAAAAGCCTGGTTTGAAGGCTAAGGCTGTTTCTCACCTCAGTGGTCCTGCCAGTTTGGAAGCAAATCTTTTCATATAGGTCCAGGATGGGCTTAGCACACCAAGTCCTGCTGCTCGCTCTCAGCAATGGCCAAAAATCCCATGGAAAGCTGCAGCATCAGCATGGCCTAGGTCTGCCATCACTGCAGGCTCTCGGAAAGCTCTGCCTGGGAATCACACAAGGCTTAATCCCCAGAACCAGGCACCACTGCCATACAAACACGGGGAAAGGTTAATACAAAAATTAGCTGAAAACCCAAGTGCATTTCTTTAATGAAATAATTTACAATTTTGCTCAATATTTCTTTGTTTCAAAGCAGAGGAGGAAAAAAAACAACAAAAAACAAACCCCAGAAAGTGCAAATGTAGACCAAGAACAAAAGGCTGCAAGGTGTGTCTAGTGGGTGAGTAAAGCATGAGTAAGGGGGTAAGAAACCTCAAGCTTCTTTAAATGTCTATTCCTAATTAAAACACCGTGCAGAATTTCCCGTGGGAAGAATAATGGAAATTGAGCCTTGTGGCACAATTCTGATAGAGGAGCAGGATACATCTGCCTTCCTCTCAGACAAAATCCTCTCCCACGCTTCTTTCCACCATCCTGTCACAGCCTAGCTTCCCACACTCCTCACCACACTGTCCACCCTTTCAGTGAAGAAATGTTTCCTAATACCCAATCTTAATCTCCTCTGCCACAACTTGAGGCCATTTCTTCTTATCCTATCACTTGTTCCTGGGAGAAGAAACTGCCCCCTCACCCTGCTACAATCGTTTTTTGGGGAGTGAGAAGGTCCTCCCTGAGTCTCCTTTTCTCCAGGATTAACACCCCCAGCTCACTCAGCTGCTTCTCATAAGACTTTGCAGGGCAGTTTGTCCCAGGGATGTGTCATGTGCTGGATTCTGCAGGTCAGGAGCATGGGGCACCTTTGCAATCCTCTCTCTACTCCCAAAATCCTGGCCCAGTGCAGCCCCCCTGGCACAGATCCTCTCCCAACCTTCTCCCCCCACAGCCCTGCTCACCACCAGTTTCAATGCACAAATCCCAACCTCTGCACTTGCTGGAATAATCTTGTGTCATGTTCACAGAGATCAGATAGGATTTATTTCTAGATGAAACTCGGCTGATAATATAAAGCAAGTTATTAATCCACTCAGACCGGCCATCTAACACCCAAAGCTTGTTACTCTTGCTGGCTGGAAGGAGATATTTGATTGAATCAAGAGGGGGTTTTAGCTCTGTCTTCTTTGAGTTAGAAGCTGCTTAAAAACATGTAGCAGGGGCTTGTGCCCCTGCATCCACCACCCAACTGTTGGCTCTTCGTTACTGGTGACTGAACCTGTGAACTGAGTCCTTGCAGTAAGAACAGGAGCAAAAGCCAGGATTCAAGTTTCCTCTGCTACCCTTTCATTTAGTACCAAGATGCCAGGACTAGAAATAAGGCCAGTCCTAATTAATCATGTAATTTTTTTGCCTTGAATATTCATTAAACATCTCTTCCTTTCAGGCTCTGAGCTCAGTTTCCCTGCCTCTCCCTGGTTATGGCTCACCAGCTCCCAGTCTTCCCCTCTCCCAAGCTGATATCCCCCACTACCTCTCTCCATTGCCCCATCTTTCAGCCTCTCCCACATGGGACAGCCTTCCCCTGTTCCTGAGATCATGGCACATCCCCACACCCCTGCCACAGTCCCCAAGGGACAGCCCCATGCCCACAGGCTGGGCAGGATGCCAGGCAACACCCTTCAGCATTTACTGTTCTTCTGGTCATGAAAAAGCTACACCTTAAGAATTTGGAGGAGTACAGAATGCTTTGAAGCCTGGTGTAGCTTCTAGCACTTGTGTTTTTGTACCTCTGTGCTGAAAAACTCTGATTTCTGCATAGGAGTGGTTTAGATCTGTCAAAACTCTGTGTTTAGCTGCTGGTTTAACCAGTAGGGACTGGATTTTCTCTCCTTTTCTGTCAGAGGGTTTGATGAGAGAACTGGTATCAAGAGGATCAGCCAGAGACTGATGATTATGCTTTCAGCATCTGAGCCAAAGCCCACTGCCTTTAGCGAAAGCATTTTCATTGACTTCAGTAAGGTTTGATCAGCCCTGTGCCTCACACAGGACTGGGCAGGCTTTACTTTGAACACAGCTTCAGAATTAGACACCAAAGTTTCCAAAGGCCACCATGTGGCCTGGTCACAGAAGTTTGAGTACAGGCAGTGCAGCAAGGGAGAAAAGAATTATTCTTTTCCCTATGCATTCAGTTCCTTAAACACCTTTCTCATGCCTCTCCCAATATATTTTTTTTCAAGTATTCCCCAACATCTCCTAAAGCATTCAAAAAGGAAAAAGATATTGACTCATTTTTAACAGAGAGCTGTAAAACCCAAAAGATTTTGTATAAACAAATAAATATGAGGGGAGTGAAGAAAGTAAACACAAAAAAGATGATTAAATGCTTTGAGAGGTTGACAGGAAGGCATTAGTTTAACTCCTCTCACACAGCCTGAAATCTGCTAAATGCACGGAATGCGATTCTCCCCGTCTCTATTTATTGCATTATGCATAAACTCTGCTATCCGGGGAGATGAGCAGATCTTGACATGCTGTGACAAGCTGCCAAAGTTTCTGCAAACAGGAGGTTCCTGAGCAGCCTCACTAAATGAGGACAGCCCACACGTGGGCCTAATGAAGCGAGCGCGGAGCTGTGCCCGCATTCTGCCTCCCTCAGCACCAGCACGAGGCACTCCAGGAACAAATGGTGGATGGACATGCCTGGCAATGGGAGCAGCGCTGGAGCAATGGATGTGAACTTCCACACCCCCCAACAGCCACTGTTGCTGCTTTAAATGAAAAATCAAATGAGCAGTCGCGAGCCTGCGCCTGTGACCATCCAAGGATTTAAACTCATTAAGATGCCATTTGACTCCATGTATTTTTGGGGGGCGAGACCACAGTCTCATTTCCTTCTTAGGTTTTCTGCCTCGTTACACACTAAAAACTGAAAGCTAATTAGCAGCTTGCATAAAATACAGGGGGGATGAAGGAAGGTGTGACAGAGGTGTGACAGAGACAGGTGGCTGTCACGAGGGAATGTCTCTACCCATAAATGCTGATGCCCATCCACAGGTTTCAGAAAACCTTGTCCCTAAGAAAATAAATGCCAGCTGCAAAGCACGTGGTGTGTGCTCTGCTCCTCTGCAATGGCTTTCCCTTTGCACTCCCAGTTAATTACAGCTTTGAGGAGTAGCAGCCTATAATTACGGACATGCAAACTCATTTCTCTTCAAATGAAACCTGGCTAACGGTTGAGTTTTACTGGAACTATTTTCAAACAAACAAGCTCTGAAACTTAAAAGGAATCTTAAACTCCATTAAATAATACAGTTCCTTCACAGGAATTTCTCCTGGGAAGGGATGTCTTCGATTCAAGTGCCATGTTATGACAAGCATGACAGACTTGATAGCGATCTGTTCCAACTCATGACATTGCTTAAATTAGGTTAGATAGAATCTGTACAGGCTTTCGAAGGAAAGCTCCTCTGGGTGAAAGCGCTATTATTTTTGTTAATGGCAGTGAATTATGATTTTCTTCTCCTAGGAATTGTAAACTATGTTGCTACACAGTACTACACCATGTAATGTATGTAATACGTGATTCCTTAGTAGGGGAGGAAACTGTTACATTTGCATACATTAGAGCCAGAGTTGTAATCAGAACGTGTTTTCCCGCTTCCTTCATTGAATATTTATGGATTTCTTTCCCACTTCCCCCTCTGCTGCACATGTCTCTCCTTGACCTGGTGTCTTGCTCTATCTCATTCAGACTCTGGAAGGGCACACGCTCATGGCGCGCTCCTGTTGCTCAGCAAACACCGAGTGCCTGGCTGGCTTTCAGACTGTTCTCTGAGCCACACTTGCTCCCATGCACACGTAGCCACAGCCTCAGCCATGTGGAAAGACAGATGGAGGCAGAAAGCAGCTCCACTCCATCACTGTGGGCTCAGGAGCACATCAGGCCAGGCAGCTGCTGCTGCTACCAAGGACACTTGCAGGTAAATAAGGGGATTTTAAGGTTGTAGCAACACCTGAGCAAGCTTGAAAACGTCACATCCAGCAGATGACAGGGTAGAAAGGCACATGGTGATGCCTTCAGTGCTGTGCCTCTGTTTTCAGTACATTCCATACGGTTGTTTCCAAGGGCTCAGATCTCTAAAGGTGCTCTTGGGCTCCTGAGTCACTGAGGCTTTACTCAGAAATCCTATTTAGCAGCCCACCAAGCAAACCCATGCTTGTATTCTTCCACACCTTTGATAGTTCACATCTCAAGTTTAAAGAGAGTCATTCAAGTGCAAACACAGATGATAGATTTAAAGGCTTTGTTCTGAGCTCACATGAACATACCTGTTTTACCTGCATCAATACAAAGCAAGACAGAAGGCTGACACCCATTTGTAATTTGCAGAGGGGCTGAAGGCCATCTGAGCAACCGGGACAAAGGGAAGCAGCAAGTGCACTGTTTTTGATGCCACACAGGAGCACAGAAACAAAGCAGCAAAGCTGGAAGACTGTGAGAAAGATCAAGAAGCAGAAGAAATTTAAATTGCTTTTGAATGCTGTAAAACAAAAAGAAGTACATAAAGTTCTAAGAAAAATGCTTGGAACTCAAGTACATAAACCCACACTTGGTCCATTTTGCTAAATGTGTGTCTGCAGCTTGTGTAACAGCACATCTCCAGTCTTCCCTCCAGATAACATTTGTGCAAGTGCCTGAGGTTAGAGACAAATGAGAGGATGGATGAGATCCCCCATTTGCTCTGAAGCCCTGCTGGAGCACTCAGACACTGACAAAGGCGACCGATTAGGAGCGTGCTCCCAAGCACATTGGTGCTGATCAAAACAGAGCAGACCTTCTTGATGTCCATCATGCCAGCAAGGCTCAGCCAGGTTAAGAGGAAGCTTCATATCCATGTGTCAAAAGCCCACAGTAATAACAGGCTGCACATTCAGAACTGAGTCATTGCCAGTGCAGGGAAGTTAGAGAGAAACCAAAAGCATTCCTTACCGACCCAAACCAATTTAAGCTCAGGTTGCCAGAGTGACACGTTGTTATTTCTTAGCTGAGAGACCATTCAAGGCAAACTTGAACCCTGCAGGCAGCCTGTGGGCAGCCCAGCACACAGCAAGGGGCAGGGGCTCGAGCGTCAGGCTGCAGAGCTGGGAGCACTGCAGGTTATAGGCCGCTGCCACCAAAAGGACACACAAAGATCTCTGTGCTGCCACAGACAAATATTCTCTGTCTCAGAGCAGATTTACAGCTGGGCTGCCAGGGAAGAGCTGCCTTTAATGAAAGGGAGCAGGGAGGGTGGTTACAGTGTGAGATTCCTGAGTGTGTGCAGAGAAGGAGGTGGCAGTGACACAGCACGCCTTGGCAACCACCTTTTCAGCCAGCTCCGGTGGTCGGCGGCCGGTCCTTCTCTCCGCACAGGAGAAGCTGCTGGAGCTGTTCGCTGTGCGGGAGGGTTGGCGAGGTCCGCAAAAGGGCTCGCCTTGCCCACCGATGGTAAAGGCGCAGGAGGAGACAAAGATGGGGAGGGGCTCCTTGCAGGGTGAACAGAACAGGTTTATTGAGGAGCGCAAAGAGCGAAAAATGAGGGCTTGACATGAGGTTTTATACCCCTATAAAAGGGGAGGAGTAAACTGTAAAGGACCAGTCAATACGGGGCAAAGAGGCTGTACATAGGCGGGGAAACATACAATGAACCAATGAGGTACAGGGTGGGCGGGGAAGGGTAAGTGGGAGCCAGTGGGATATCGGGGGACAAAGAACTTTGTAGAGCTTAACCATAAACGGGGGAAGGTAGGGGACAGATCTCCGTAATTCGCCTGGGGGTGTGGCTTGCTGGTGTTGGCGCACTGAACACGCCACAACATGGCAATGCGTGGTACTCCAAGGGTTTTAATACATGACCAAAAATGTACTTACAGCTAAAAGATGTCTAGGTGCCTAAAAATGCAGAGAAACACATGGGACCAGATCCCTGAGGAAGAAAGCTTTCCTGGGAAGGACTTCATGGAACCAGATCCCTGAGGAAGAAAGCTTTCCTGGGAAGGACTTCATGGAATTTCCGAGCCCTCCCAGTCAAGGAAAACGCAATGACAGGAATGTGGCACCGCTCTGCTTCTTAAAGATACAGAAATAGCTCTGCAGAATTGGTCTTTGTGCTGAAGAACAGTTGTAAAACTAAAAGGGGAAAAGAAATTTTAAATAGGATGTTGCAATTCCTGTGCCATTGGGACAAGCACAAAGCAAAGAGCGTCAGGTGGTTTTACTTCCTACATTTGAATTTGTGACAAGTTCATGGCAAAAATAAATATGGAAAGCATCTTAAAATAACTTTGGCCTCTCTTTTCCCACATGAGACAATAGTCACAATTCTCTAATAATTATGTTACAGTTATTTGCCATACTGAGAAGGACAGACACCGTCACTCTGCTGCTGCATTCATCCTGGAAAATCATTCATGTAATGCAAACAAGGAAGGAACATGCTTTAAAACACTATCCAAACTCAGTCCCTAAAGTTGGAGGAATCACGTACCACTGAACAGACACGAGTCCTGAGCTCCCATCCAGCTCAGGGTAGATGCCCTCGCAATCTCAATGCATGGGAAAGTTTGCTTTTGTATTGAATCATGGTTTTTCAGCTGTTAACTAGCAGACTGCAGTGCTGTTAATCTAAGATCTTTATGAAAACAACATTATTTTCAAAGAGAGCTCAATATTTATGGCTGATAAGTGTTATTTGATAATTTTTGTGAAATTAAATTTAAGCTCATACTGCATCCTCTCCAAACTACTCTATAAAATTACACTTAAAGCAAAAATTATATAAATCATAGACAAACTGATACATTCCTTACCCCTTAAAAGTACTGCATGGGTATTATTTAACCATGATATATGCAAACAAAATGCAAATTAAATAGCAGTGGGTGTGGTATATATGTAAATTTCAAATCCTCCCCAGTCCCAATTTCCCCTTCATGAACTGCCTACAGCTATAACTCAGAATTTATGAGCCTCTCAGCTTCTAATGCAATCTCTGTCATGGGAACGAGACAAAAAGAATGGAAAATGATACGAAGCCAACCTGCTGCCTTGGGCCCTGTTCCTATCCAGAGGTTTGGACACCCAAGGAAGTGCTGGCTTAAAAATGGCCAAGCAAGATGAGGCACAGGAGGGTGTGGGACTCGTGAAAAACCCCATGTGCTGTGGGCACCTGAAGCTTTCTGTCTTACCCAGCAGAGAGTGAGACCTTGAGGGCTGGGATTCACACGTGGAAAACACCATGACCAAACAGCTGCCCCGCTGCTCCCTGCAGCAGCTCAGGGGCACAACTGACCAAGAGAAAGCCCTGCAGAGGTTGTGCTCCTCATAGCCACAGCTCCAGCCTGCATCCCTCTCATTTCCATCGGATAGATCTCACTTTCCCACAGCACAAATTGCTTTCATCAGCATCTCCCCACGGTTTCAATGCAATCTGTCTCCTTGTTTTCCAGCAGTAATGTGAGATGACAAATTCCATGAAGATCTCTATCACACCTCTACCTAGAGGGGATATTTTTTATGTTGCTAAGGCCTAAGTGCCTGAATTTAATTTTTATAAAAACAGACCTCAGGTGTTTGGACCGAAAATATTCCCTGTTTCAAACCAAATTAATATTTTGGAGAGTCTTGACTCCTAAGGTGAGAACTGGCAGTAGAAATGACCTGTGCTGGGGCACATAGGTCAGTATTTTCTGGAGGAAACATGCAAGTCATCGTTTTGGCTGACCTACTTGCCACTGACACAGGACATCATCACATTCATTCAGCACTGAAGGAGAAATGCCAACAGGTTGAGCTGAGCCTTGTACTTCAAACCCAACCTCCCCCACACTGGTCCCAGAGAGAAATTTCCCATACTCTAGACTGACAAAGCATTACAAGCATTCTCTTCCATCTCTCCTAATACTTGAAGGCCTCCTCACCTTTGATTCCTTTTAAAATTTTCTTTTCAAGCATTTATTTGAGCCTTCTCTCAAAGGCGGTGGGGACTTTTACCCTGTGACAGCCTCACTGTGTTTTTCTCGAGAGCCTTCCAGCGGCTTAGTTTCCCTCCAGGCCCCTCACCAGGGAACCAAGGCATCACATTTAGTTTCAAGAGACTCAATACCAGAGGATCTGTATGCCAAACCTCTTAGACGCAGACTTAACAGAGTCTTCCTTCACAGTTTCAAAAACAATATGATGAAACAGCCCTAGAGCCACTCCTTCACTTTCCTTCTTTCTAACTCACACACTATGAAAGAAAGTTGGCTATTTTTCACGCCTTTATTGGACTCATTGCATTTGTCATCAAGACTTTCCCCTGAGGACAAACCTAAAGACACACCTAAAGGACAGAAAGGAAGGTTTTCCTTATCCCACTGATTGAGGACTTGGAGAGGGAACAGAGCAAAACACACAAGACAGGTCTGTAAGTCTGTCCAGTTCACTTCCAGGATTCCCAGCTGTAGCTCACCATTCACGGCCCTGGCCACTGGGTGAATTTGCTGAATGTTACTACATTTTCTACTCTTATTAGACCTTCACGAGCCACACAGCCTTCACAGTCACAGCCGTGTAGAAAGAAAACTTAATATACAGAGCAGAGACAGAGCTCAAAGAACAGAGGATTAAATAATTAATTTTGGTTCTGAGAAAGCACAGAGGCACAAATGAGAGCCTACTTTTTAGTTCAAACTCAGTGAAGGCAAACTTTATTTTCCTGGAGACTGGGAAAGTTGCCTTTTCCCCTGTGAACACCTTTTGGAGATAGCACAGTTTCTATGAGTCCAGAGCAGCCTGAAAATTTCTGCATGAGAAAAAGGTATTTGAAGAGGAAATCAAGGAAAAATGCAGCTTTGAGCACAACATGCTTGAAGCGCCATCCACTGCAAATAGAACCCCCTAATTTGTGACTGCAGACCTGGGAGTAACACGATGATCAAAGGCAGTGTCTGATAGCGCAGTACTTGTGACTTGTTCCTGTCTGTTCTGTTCCCACCTAATTATCCCTTCCCGAAGTGAATGGAAAAAGATTTAATCTGTTTTTACAAAGCTCATTCCATCAAATTAGTCAGCGAAGTACATGGTACCATTACTGCTGGTAAAACCTACACCTAGGAACAACTGAAGACAGAAACACCATCTCTCAGTGTCTTGTTTTTTTTTATTTGACACATTTAACCAGCTCCTACAAGGGGAGGTAGGAAAAAAACGTGCAGGAAGAGGCTCAGCAGACACCACCTTCCTCTGGCACGTAGGTGCCAGGATGGTGGTGCATATTTAATACACCGACTCCTTTATCCCTACTGATAGAAAGAGACAAACCAAAAACCCACAGCACCTTTTCCTCTCCCCAGTCCTCTCTCTGCCCATAGGAGCACAGGATTTCGGTACTGGTGGCTACAGACCACCAAAGCTGCTGTCTTCCAGGATGCTGTCCTCAACCCTTCCAACACTTCATAAGGAATGCTCATTCATACCAGGGATTATGCAGCTCTGGTGAAAATCATACAGCTTCTCAAGGATGGAGATAGCAAGCAGTGTTTGGATTAGAAGGGTTATCCACCATTTAGGAGTGTCTTAGCCTATCCTTATTCTTGGAAGGAACAGCTCCTACCCAAGGCATGGTCTCATTGGAGCATGAGCAGTTCCACACTTTGGGAGATCTCATTAGCAGTCACCACTTACTTTATCAGCTGCTGTTAGGCTGCACCTGTTCTTTGGTCTCCTGAGTCTGTCAAGGTAATAATCCACTTGACATCTCCTCAGTCTGCTGTACACTTTATGGTTTTATAGCTTATTCCTCTAAACCATCACTGTGTACGTGCACTTCGGGTGGACTAACCTTGAGAGGCAAAAGCTACTGTTAGATAACTACACCCATAAATCCAGCTCAGCCTTGTGTCCTGCTGATCCCTCTCCACACTGAGCCTAACCCAGGTTAGACTGAAACTCCTGGGAAACCTCTGGCACTAGACATGTTTCTCTTTATCCTGTCTTCATGCTTCTCTGACCAAGTAAGCTGTAGTGTTACTAATCTTTTCATATAAAAGCAATCCTTCCTTATTTGGAAATAAATTTAAAGCATTGAATTAGATAATTATGGAAGACAGACTCACAAGGGGACAGAAAAGGTTACCAGTCTGCTCCCCCAATCCCAACAGAGAACCATATCTGCTTAAACTATTCATGAAAGGTCTTTAAGCTCATCTGAGAATTTCCAGGGGTGAATCCTGCTGCATTTGTATTTAGACACAATTTTTAAATTATTCACGTGGTTTAGTCCTTGCATTGGTTTTCATATCAATTCTAGGTCTATGGAGTGAATCAAATCAAAGATCATTATTTTTGGGGGGGTGTCAAGGGGTGGTGTTTGCTTTAAACTGGTGCATAAAATACACAAGAGACTGTCAAAACAAGTGTCTGCACTTTTCAGTCTGAAAAGATTCCAAACTATACAGTGCAAAACACATGAAGTTGGAAAGTAACCTATAGGGAGAAATAATGAATAAAACAATTTGATGCCTTTCCAATCTGACAAAACAAAGAAACATTCTGAGCAGCAGTTCTAAGGGATAAAACTCATCCAACTTTTCATTATATGTGTTAATTTATGCTTTATATATTCTAAAAAAACATTGAATTTTTAACTTAAAAACCTGCTATTGCATCTCACTCTGAGTGACACTTGGGCAGTACACAGAGAAGCACTGGTAGATCTAAGCACTAAGGAGGGTGCATTTGCAGTTACTACCAACACTTGCTAATTTAGTAAGGGACGGGGGGAGTAATTGTTCTTCCTAACCACAGATGGACATCTCCTTCCACCCACAGGTCTGGCCTTGGTGACATCCGTGGGAGGAAGATCTTTGAGCATTTCTGTCACCGTACAAGAACATCCAACTCTTTGAGGTATACTTTAGTTTTTAAACCAGTTGCACCCAGCTGAGGAACAAAGGCAAATCTCCTTGCACAGAGTCCTGTAGAGCAGAGAGAAGCCAGTCCCACCAGGCCTCAGGAAGCAGAAACCACCAGGGTGAAGTTGCTGTGATAGCAGTGCCCTAAGCCTTCTCAAATTGCATAAAATATTTCTTCCAACTTCACCATTTGTTGAATCAGTTCTGTAGACAGTTGCTCATTCTGCAACACCATTAAACAGATCAGAAAGGGAGAAGGACTAACACTATCAGGTGACTGCAAGATCAGATGCCAATAAAACAAGTCAGACTAGGCAGGATTTCAATTTGGCTGCTGTATTTAGTCATGACTGCTTCCCTGAGATGTGACTCAATGATGCTTTAGACTCTTGAAAAGGCACCTCTCTCACCTTTGCTCCTTCTCCCCAAAAAGTCTAGGATACATTCCACACTCCAGGATATATTTTAGTGCATACCAGACAAATGAAGAGGAGAGGTTAGCTGTTCCTCAGTTTCAGACGCAGAAAGCATTCCTGCATTGAATAATCAGAATTAAAAATAAATACATGAAAAAACCCCATACAGAAAGAAAATAAGATGATCAGCAGCATGTTCTCCTCCAAAAAAGAAAGGCTTCTGATTCTCTCAATGAAATTATGGATCAGCTGCCTACTACCGCATAGGAACTTTATATGAAGACATGTGGCTACCATATTACTATCTGAATTTTCTTATGAGGTGAACATATTTTGCATCGTATTTTCAATACAAAATCTGAAATCTTGTATTCTGGAAGCACTAAGAATCTCACACTCTGTTGGAATTATTACCAACTAACGAGAGCAGAGATCAGAGGTTAAACCACACACCAGCATGGCTGAGAACAACTGAAGCTGCCTTGCCTTCCAAAGAAGCCTCAACTTGTTCTAAGTAAGCAAACAAGTCACAAAAAAA
>VZTE01000186.1:91984-155257 GCA_013397775.1 Eulacestoma nigropectus
ATTATATATTATCTTCTATTGTTTAGATGCCCTCACTCTGCCTATTCCCTCTACCAAGAAGGTCACTCCATGAATCTGTAAGCTAGCAAAACAAAAAGTTGTGGAGAAGTGTCAGCTTATTAATCAAGTACATATGGCTCTCCTTGGAAAAGAAACTTTCACTTACAACCAAACTGCTGTCTGTGTTTCTCTGCTTCAGCTAAATTCATGGAGCTTTTTTCAAAAAAAAGCCAGGATTCAAAATAAATATTAAAAAAATCAAGCCTTCAAAGTCATTTTTTCAATGATAAATAATTCCTTTGACCTTTTCAAAAGCTGATCCTTGACCTTGAAGATTCTGACACGTGTTTTCTTCTTGACACCTCCATGCTCTCTGCCAGCTCTCGCACTTTGGCCAACATCCTGCGCAAAACAGGGATGTAGCCCCTGAAACAGCACAGAGAGCTCTGTTGACACCCAGTTCTTGTGGTCACCACCTCCCTTCCACTTCTAGATCAGTCTGCAGTCTTTGATACAAAAATAATAACAATAAGTACCAGAAGTGAACAGTTCAACCCCAACATAGCTGCTGTCACTAGTGTCCAGCAAACCTAAGAGTGGAGGCAGGTTCTGTTCTCCCATCCTTAAACAGCCCATAGACATCCATGTAACCCTTCTTCCTCTCTTTAATTAGGAAAGATGATTGGGAGAGATGGAGAAGGTGCTGCAGGCTTGGTTACCAACAGACTGTGGATGACAGTGTTCTCATTCTCCACGGATACCACCACTGACACTCACAGCACGCCAGAACACCTCCAGGAACACAGCTCCTGGAGAGGAGCAGATTGCTTGAACTGCATCCAAGAAGGCTGAAGTGAATGAATCCAAGCACAGCCAAAATGCAGGATGAGGGAAAGGATTTCTTTAAACAGCTCATGGAAACATCATCTCCCTCTCTGTGGAAAAGCCTGCTGCTCGCATTTGTCAGAGCTGTGCCTTGGGTCTGACACCTTGCAAAGTCTGGCTGCTTAGGTGGCATCAGTAATCCCTGAATTTGTCACCTCTGGGCTGGATTATAATAACTCAATGTGTTTTGAAACTCAATGTGGAAACTGTACACCAGCTCCAGCTGGTTGGGAATGGGGAACAACTGCTTATTCCATGGCTTATGTTGCCAAGGGCATATCTCGTTTGTGCTCAAGTCTTTCCCGTGGCTCCCAGCCAGTATCTGACACCAGCTTAAGGCCCCAGCTCTATTTTTCAAAGCAATTAGTGTCTCCAGTTCCAACCACATCAAAGTCTGAATTCTCATCCATGAACCCCCATGGCATCTGTGAGCCTTTGAGAGGTCTTAAAGCTCAGAACAAAGCATCTAGGGAAGCTGTGAAGAAAATAAGGTGGGTTTTATCAATAGCTCTGGAATATTTTTCTAGTGGATATCAGGCAAGTCCAGACTCTGGTACACTTCAGGCATATTTCTTTAAGGCGGATTTACTTCCTGACTTAAAAGCACAACTCAGATAACTGTTTCATGCCCAAACTCTTCCCAAAACCCTCATGATATCAAATGTCACAAGTTTCTACTTCCATTTGGAAGAACTGGAAGAGGCCCTACAAAGTCCATTCCACTCTTAACGCTGCCACTGACCTTGCCCACAATATACAGATGCTCTAGCAGCTCAACACCCTTAGAGAAAGTACATAAAGCAGAGGAGGAAGAATGCGCTGAATGCTACAATCCATCCCTGACATTTTTTTGGATGACAGACCATACCAGAGAGGACGTTAGAAATTATGTTTGTTTGGTATACACCTACCTTCTCACACTTGGCAGTTCTGCAGCTTCATCAGAAGAATTCTTTTGTTCATTCCTCTTACGAATTACAAGTAGGTTTGGGAGATTTTTTATTTACTCCTCCAGGTTAAGCACCTCGAGAAGAATCCAGGGTGATGTTGTCTTACCTAGCACATCACCCTGCAGGAAGACTGATTTGTCTCCAGTATCACCTAGTGGAATTACCAGGTTTATTTCCTTTGAAAGCTTGGCTTTCCAGTTCCCCATAATTTTAAGAATTACAAAGGGACATTCTCTTGCAGATGGACAGGATCTTATACACAGTATGTATGTTAGGCAGACTTTAAAATGCTGTTTCTTCAGGAACTGTGTTTTTTCCCCAGGGCTGTTTTCACTCAATAATTCTCCTGCTGTTTTTCCCCCCTTCCTAGTGCATCCCTCTCCTCTTGAACTTTCTCAGCATCAAGTCCTGCTAGTGGTAGATGCGATTATCTTGCTGTTCCCACCAATGTCCATGACATCTCTTGTTAAAAAGCAAACCCAGAGTAGCACAGGCAACCCCTTACATTCATCATATCCTGCCCTCACTCAGACAAGATTAAATGCCTTTCAGTAATTAAAGATGGAAGGATGTCATTGAAAGGTACAGGGCAGCTGGGGAAGGTGAGTTATCCAAGCGACACATCCATGAGTCTCTTGTCTCTTCTGACCCCTTGCTCCGAAGGCTACTGTTTGTAAATCAAGATTAATGAGAAGAACAGCACTTAAGTGCACCTGATCATAAATCTGGGAGAGTTAGTACACTCTCTGACAAGATTAATATATTTTATATCTGACACTGTCTGCGAAATGCTCTGTGTTCAATTTATTACCATCTCAGACCTGAAAGTGGAGCACAGATTTCCTTGCAGTGCAAATTTCACTTTTTGCAGAGTGTTTCATTTGCAACTCTATATCCATTTTCATTCCTCTTGAGGTTATTTTCATTATGAAATATACTTTTAATATAATTCCAGTATAATTACACATAAACCAACATATTGGCAAAAAGCCACAGAAGACTGTTGTTGGTTAGATCATTAAAACAATTTGGGAATTTTCTGGGGAAACATCAGAAAATGCCATTTCACCTAATTCAAAACATTGCAAATGAAGGATTGTTCAAAAAAATCCTGGGGATTTTTGTTGTTGGGGAGAAAAAACCTGTAACCTAATCTACTTTTTAATATACTTTTTTACTTGAAACAGACTGAATTTCATATAGACCTGCTTTCTTCCTTTGAAATTTGTAATGATCAGCAAATACTTCATTTACATTTTAAAAAGTCTGATTTCAAACTGCAGTAATTGCAATTTACTGAAACAGGTTTTTTTCAACTAAGCCAGTTCCTTCCTTTGAATTCCCTCAGCTGATGAAGAAGAATCGTTGAGATTTTGGGTTTCCGTCCTAATTTGAGACAAAAGCATTTTTCAAATCTTGAATTTCTCAGCAAGTGGGAAAACAATTCCCACAGTGCCATAACAGTCACAAGAACTCTGTGACAAATTGTAGCAGATATTCAGATGTCCAGAAGTTCTTGAGCATGGTCAGTGAACATACTGATGAACAGTTCCTCAAGTTGTCTCCTTGGTGGGCTGAATGCACCAGCATCAAACATTGCAGAGAAAATTATTTTGTGCAAGGCTACACCAGTGACAATGACAGCGTGATGATGACACATAACAAGGAAAGGTAATGCCACAAAACTCTTCCCCTGTAGCTGAAATACAAAGGAGCAAGGAGAAATGGGATTCAGTCCAATTGAAGGAACTCCTCACTGGATGATTCCTCCTCATTTGTTTCTCCTGGAGCTGCCCTGTGGTCCCAGTGAGTGACCCCCAGGCACAATGGGCTGGTGGCACATCTCTTCCCACAGCCATGCCCTCCTCCCAGGGCTGCACTCATGCACGCACGTGTGCTAGAAAATACCTCCTGTCCCCTTCTGAATCAAAACCAGAGCTAGAGTAACCACAGGCCCCAGTTTTATTCCTCTGGAGAGCAACAAATGGACACAGACCACCCGTCTTTAAGATGCTCCTCCAATTAAATGCCATAGATCCCATGGCCTCCAGGCTGACATATGCCACAGGAAGCACACACGTAACAGAAGGCAATTTCCCTCCCAAGGCTCATCCCTGTTCACAGCTTCTGTCTTTACTCTATTTGATTCTCCCTTGCACAAACAGCCCCGCTCTCACCAGTTCCTGCCCTCTGACACCACATTCCTAAAGGTGGCACTCCACAAAAAGTTCTCTTCTCATTGTATTTCTTGCTCTTCTGTGCCACTGCCACCTCCTCCCACCACACCATATGTTCCTCATCTCTTCCCTGCTGAGCAGTTTCTGGTCTCTGAAATCTGACAGTTGAAGTGACCTCCCCCTCCTGGTCCCCAGCTCTGTCTCAGCAGAAGTCAGACTGCAGTTGGCACACTGCTCTCCTCAGGAACCTCATAAACCCCTGCAAACAAAGGTAAAACCATGTCCTCATTCCACCTTGAATCAGCTCCCTCTCCTGATGCTGTGGGGTTTTTGGAACACAGAGGTCTCCTGTTATTTGCCTGTAGAGTGCTTATGCAGGTCCTCTCACCTGGCTGAGGTGACTGGGTGCTTCACAACACAGAATCTGCTCCCCATATTACTACAGACTATCTGTTTCTAAGGCCTTTTTGTCACATTTTTCTCACCAGCACCGCAGAGGAGCTTCTGCCATAGTGTGAACTCTCAAAGACATTCTCAAGACATAAGGTCAGAATCTCACCCATAAACAAACCAGTTGCTCCTGTTCGTGCTCCAGCTCCGCAGCCAGGACTAAAATAAAGCAAAGCCAAGTTCTCTAATCTTCCACGGTATAAAACACCCAGCAATCAGAGGCTTATTAGCAGATAATGATTTACTTTCTACCCACCAGTTATTTGCAAAGATCATCCACTCTCCCTGTCTGAAGTATCATCAGGGTTTCTCCAAAAGTCTACTCCATTTATCATTAGGGGGATTTACACTGTAAACAGGACAGCTGCATTACTAAGTCTAATTATACCCTGAGAAGACAAAGCACCGTGTGCCTACACATTGCGCTGGAATTAGAAGTCTGGGTAGAACAGGAGAGAGGCTTTTAATTAAACAAAGTCAGTTGCCTTTCACAGAAAGCCTACAATTTAATTTAAGCACACACACAGGAAGCACAGCAGGTCAAGCACCTTCCCCATCTTGTGAACCTCAGGCCTAGTGACTGTCACACAGGACACAATCATTTCTACCCACCTGCCTCACATTTCTCTTTAGGAGTATTTCATTCTCTTCTTGGCTTTTTTTCCTTTAATTAGGGGTAAGGAAAAGGTTGTAGTGACTTCATAGCATGTCAGATTTAATCTGCATAAGACCCCAGCACATGTTGTGGGGATGTGTGGCAGGAGTTTTTAATAAAGGATTAGAGAATGCACCCGCTGTGGCTGAAATATTGTGAGCTTTTTTGAAGCTCTAGGAGGCCTGCATTAGGTCGGCTTTGACTTGAACATTTATTACTTGTCAACCTTTGGCACTGGGATGGAGTCTGGAGCATGGTGATGATGTCAGCTGATTTAAATTGCCAAAAAAGTGATCAAGTTGTTTGCACAAAACCAGAGAAGTGTTTGTCTTAATGGCTGTTGCAAAGATGGGCAGGATTCCTCTGCCCCAGACAATATTGGTTTTTTTGTTCTCAAATGTCATCAGATAATGACTTTTATGCCAACAAGTTAATTGCAAAAGCAAAGCAATGAAAACATATACTGAACCATAGTCACGTATTTTCTACATTTGCTTCCAATTTAATGTAATGAACAGAGAGTTTTGTGATGGAAGATTGCAGATGCCATGGAAAATAAATGCTGTTTCTGAGCAAAACCATCATCCAGCCAAATGAGCTTCCACCTCTCCCCTTTGCTTGCACCTCTTGCACTGCTCACTGCTTCCATCCTCCACAGGGTGTAGGACATGGAGTCAGTCACTTTCTCCATGTGAAGGAGCTCAGCCCAGAGCTCCCCAGGACACATCTTTGGCCATTTGGTGCAGGTTTGGGACAGACATCCTCCCTCTAACCAGCTGAAGCAGCTCCACATTGCACAGGCAGGTCCAGGATTACTGGGGCAGACAGAGGCAGAACCTGTACATTCTTCTATGTGTTTGAGAAACCTCCTGCTCACACTTCCTTTCCGTTTTCTGGTTTTGAGGTGATCTGAACTAAGAAAAGCTCACAGCAGTCCACTGTTGGCTTGTGCAGCTGCACTGCCTGGTCAGCAGCTCTGACAGCCCCGAGCAGAGCCAGGAACGAGCAGTTGCAGAGACCACCTCTGCAGGGCTGCAGAGCTGGACCAAGCACGCCCAGGAAACAACCCCCTTTGGGGTGTTAGGAGTCTCCTTTCGAACAAATCAGTTGTCAGTTCATTGCTCACAGCTGCCAGAGTGCACCAGACTATTTACTGCATCCCAGCCCTTTGCGTTCTAATGGCTCACGATAGAAGTGAGAGACATCCTGAAAATACATGGAGCAGTGACAAATGCTAATGGGGCTGCTCTCCTGCTTTAAAGCAGTTCTATTAACACATTATGCTGCAACTGAGGGTAATTATTTCCAAGGGAAATGGCTCACCATGACCCACTATAGGCTCTCATAACAGCGATTTAACTCACATGTGACTAATATACATAAGACATTAACTGAAATTTGAGGATTAGCAGAGACATCTCCAGGGCCACAGAAGAGTCTCCTTGGGTTGCAGAAACAAAATACGAAGTAAGAAAAGTGCTTGTTGGCTTATAAAGCTGAATAAATTAATTTCAGATTTTTAGTAATACTTTCAATTATAAAGGAATACCTCTGCAAATCTAACATTTTATTTAGTAAACACATGAAAATGAAAGGGTTGTCACTCATAATATGTAACAAAATATTACATTTTACCTTCAGTTAACTCTAATTTAACCAACATGACTGAAGAATATTCAAGAAGTGTTTGGACAACACTCTCAGGCACATGATGTGATTTCTGGGGCTGTCCTGTACAGGGCCAGGAGTTGGACTTCGATGATCCTTGTGGGTCTCTTCCATCTCAGGTTATTCTATGATTCTACTACTGAATATGAAGATAATTTAGAAAAATTAGAGAGGCGATTTAAAAAAAGTGTTTACATTCCACTCTTTCTTATCTAGAATCGTCTTTCTCCCTTCCTGCAACCTGATGACAGCACAGCATTGTGCATTCAATCCTTTCCTACCACACAAATAAGCAAAATACTGATAAATGGGATTCCCCTTGTTCCTTTGCAGCACCCAACTTGCTAAGCCAGTGCTGAAGAGGGATGAAAGGCAGCAGCTGATTCCTCTCCACCTGTCTCCCTCCTGACACTGGCTCTCCATTACGTGCCAGTCATGCTTTCGTCTACCACCGATGCAAATCCATCCCAGCAGGGGCTGTAAGCAGGGCCAACAGCAAAAGTGGTAATGCAAGTTCTGCTGCGCCATTCATGCTGCAGCCTGAGAGCGTAACAGCCTTGCCAGCTGCATGAAAGGAAACCCTTCCAGGGGGTTCCACGGTGGCTTCTTGTGAGCTCTACCACCACAGACAACTGAGGGGCTATCAGTGAGTTACCAGCCTCCCGCTCCTCTCAGGATGGCTCTGTTGTGTTGGGATGGCAGCTGGTTGCAGCTACAGAGCAGATGGCAAACCTTTAGCCCTTTATGGGAAACCATCCTGCAGCACCTGTCTGTAAGAACCAAATGCTCTTACGAAGTTTCCCTGGCTGCACAATACTGTAAATGTTCCTGAAGAACAAATTGTGCTGTTTTGAAATGATAAACAACTCTCATCTAATTCTGTCCAGGCAAGAGCAGTGCAGGAGGCTTTAACGACAATCTCTCCATTGCATTTTGAATGTGTGTTTATGCACCGTTTGGATATAAGGAGTGGAAGGAAAAGGAAAATTAAGATCTACATCTCAGGTTGAAGGAGCATAGAGCAGCTTTTACCACGTAGCCAAGTTTTCCACTGCCTGTAAAGCCTCACAGTAGATTCACACAGTCAATATTTGATAGATAAGTTGGCAAAGCTCTTACATCTCACATTACCTGCTTGCTACACAGCAGACTGGGTTGTAGGCAGTCAGGCTGCAGGAATCCACACTAGGGAAACACAGTCTGGCTTCTCCCTTGGACCTGTGCCCTGGGGACAGGATGAGAACAGCTCCAGCTCCTTAGCTCTCACTGTCATAAGAAATAAAGCAAAGAGGGATATAATTGCTTTCAGACATTGATGGAAAACCTTTGGGCTCCATCATTTATACAGAATTTCTATGGAAAAAGGTGCACACTGGGATATCCACTGCATTTAACAGCCAATCTGCATTTATTCAACCAGCTTGGCACTGCCTGTGTGTCACAGCCTGCAGCTGGATCTCAAATACAATCTCCGTGGCAGGACTCTGGCTAACAGCAGCACCAAATCCAACATTCCTTTCAATCTGGTGACACCCTCTCCCAGTCTCCTGCTTGGCCACTCCCTGAAATCAACTGAGAGCTGAACCCCATAGATGCAGAACAGAAAATTTATGAACTTGACAGATAAAAAAAAAAATTGGAGTGACTTTGTCATTCATCAAATATTGATTTGTCCTATATGTGAGGATACAAGGAATCACACTCCAGAACAATGTGCAGTGGTAAAAAGCATTAAGAAATGAAATAATTTATAATTTCACAGGCTATTTATTCATACATATACATATATAAAAATATATATATGAATAGCAGCTACACACACATATATATATATATAGCTACTTATCAAGCAGGGAAAGCACTCTTGGTAGGCTCAATAACGTCATTCCTTCATTAAAAACACCTCTAGAATCTCCAAAGCAATCCTTGAATTGAGACTCCCGTAAGGGAAAAAAAAAACATTGCGGAAAATATTGTTGGAGAATACAGAAAACATTCCTGCCTCTTTCACTTGTCTGACACAACATAATTCTGCACACCTATGGATCAGCAGATCAATGATCCAGGAACATAACTCTGTTGAAATATTCTTGATGTGGTGAGCGTTAATGGCTCAGAATAGGCCCATGGGGTCTCACCCACCAGTGCACATGCAACAATTCAGAAAACTGTAACATCTCTGAAACTGCCATCAGCCCATTAAACCACAGGTCTACAGAAGTGCCTCTCTCTAAAGGAGGAGCAAAGTGTGATTTGATTTGGCAGACTCAAACAGCCTCATCAGAACTATTAACTAAAATATCTTCCAAGGTGCTTATGGGGGCTTTAGATCGTGGTGAAACCCCGCACCTTTTGCATGCCATAAATCCAGAACTGCAATGGATAAACCAAGATTCCATTCATGAATTCATGTCAACACAACACAGAAAAACCTCCCCACACAGCCCAGCCAGCCTTCCTCACCATCAGGGTCTTTCCCCAAAGACAGGATGTCCAAAAGGGACTGGATTTGTGCCATCACCGCCCAAGGGTACAAGGGTGAAAAGACACAACATTTAGAGCTAAACCAAATCCATATTTTAAAGGTTTCTCTGCAAAAATACTTACAGATATTTGGAGAAAGCTTCTCTAAAATAGAAACTAAACTATTGATACATTGATCATAAATAAATACGTACCACAAATGCAGCTCTGTAAGAAACGTCCTGAAAAGTATTATGAAAAGCTCAAAAAATTTCTTCTTGCATGAACTCCAACACTTCAGATCTGTTTGTTGCTAGGCTTAATTTTCAGTTATGTGGGGGAAAAAAAAAAAAGGTTTTGCTAAAAGAATGCAAATATCCCTGTGCTTCATAAAAGAAAGTTCCTTTTCGGACATGATTACCCTAATCTAATTAAAAACTGTGCTTGTCACATCTTGGAAAATTAACTGTCTTCACACAGGGTAAATGCTGTCATTTCAAGAGGTCACAATAAATTACTTATAAGCAAGAAAACAAAATTAATTCCTGATCTAAACACCAAATTCTTTACACACCTAATTAAAGAGCAAAAATCAGCATCCTGAAGCGACTCTGAGATGCCTCCCCACTCGCAGAATAGAAATCTGTGTGTTTAAGGGAACAACTCAGCACATTTGGGAAAGAGATGGAAAGCACCAAATGAATAATATAAAAGATAAGAGACACGATTTTATGCAAATGGATTATGAATATCAATACACCCCAACACTAGAACAGTGAGTGCATCATTATTGTGGAAACAGGGGGATTGGCTTTGTTGTCATTCTATGCCAAAAATCAATGCTCAGTATCCTTTTCTCATGACACTGTTACAATTCATAAATTATTAACTGGAGTCTTTTGTAAAAAGTTCCTGTTTACAAGGTTACTCTGTAAGTTAAAATGTTTGTTTGCCCTCAGATCTCTACTGTAAAGCATCTGTGGGTAGATTTACATGATGAAGTTGATAGATTTATATTTTGACAGTACATCTGTCATCCTTGCTTCATGTGTCAAGAGGTCAGGTGTGCACTTGGTGTTATCAGGTGGCTCATTAGTGTCCTGTGGGATGTGCTACCTTGTCTGCTTTGCTTTAAGTGACAAAAAATGTTCTTTCTAGCCCTTGCTGCAGGAATTCACATCCGCTCTGCAACTGTTTGTGTTTTCCTACTGTCAGAAGATAGGGAAGGATTCTTAGCACATGAACAGAGAGAATGTCTCTGGACACAGCACCTTGTGGGGGGAAAGCTCAGTCCTTTCACACACACCCTGATCCATCTGAGGGTGCAGAGTACCCCCATGGTCTCTGGAATGCATACTTAGACACTCAGCACAGCCACGTTACAACTTGCACCATCCCTGTGTAAAAAATGCACATTAACCAGAGCCAACAAGCCCTGAGCTCACTGCTAACCACAGACAGGCACTTGTGCTCTCTGTAGGGGTAGGGCCTAACCCTTAGGCTGTGAAAGCCATTGGCTACTGTAAAATGAAATAGTTTTCTCATTACTTTCCAAAGGCCCTGTAAAAGTTGTTGAAAGCAGCAGTATATTCCTCTACTCTTCCTGCAATATTCCTCAGGGATTTGCTAATGCCTCCTGCAGACTGCAGGCATATCTTCAAAAGGCAGATAGAGAACATCATTGTGCATTCATCTGGACCTGTGTGAACTCATCAGCTCCAAGAGTTCCACAGGAATCTGAGTAGCAGCAGAGTTTAGTCCTGTGAATACCACGGCTGTTTTACAAAGCACCAATTTTATTTTGTTGGGAGTTAGAGTAATGCATTTTACATTGATTTTACCACTATAGTAGATTACTTTGTGAGCTACTTAATTTAAAGGGTAAGCAAACAGCTGACAATTTTGCTTGCAAATCACTTGTTCTACTGAATTTTAAGCAATGGGCATATTTGTCGAAAACATGGTAAAAAAAAAAAAAATTACCATGATTCTGTAAACTGGAAAATCATCCAGTACACGAGCTTGGATGGATCTGCATAGTACTGTACAGCAGACAGATCCTGTACCTAATTTTGTGTTGTCTTTTAGGCTATTTTTCACTGCTGTAATGTTCATCTTTTTCTCATGGTGGTTCATGAGTGGCATCATAGATGTTCCTTTAAGGTGCATAAAAATTATTTTACAATTTATTGTGGCTCTCTAAGGTCTCAGGCATATGAAGGCCACAGGTTAACAGTCCTTGAAATGTCTTGAATAATGCTGTGTATCAATAACATGAAGTATCTTGAGGTAAAGTTATCTTACCTGTGTCACATTGTCACTCTTCTGGCTCGCTGCAGAGAGCATTTGTGGGGTTGGATGAACTTTGTCCCTCGTAGAATTCTTTTCATGTCTGGGCCAACCATTCCCTCTACTCAGAACACCCAGCAGAAGTTTCCTGACTGGAAGGCATTTCTGTGAAAAAATTCTCTGATGATTCAAATTTAAAAAAAAAAAAAGAAAAAAAAGTACATCCACCCAAAACCTTGAATTGCAAAGAACACGTGAATGCAAAGAGCCATGAATGGGATCCCCAAACCTTCACCCGGTGAGAACACTAAAGAGCAGAAGGGATGCTGAATTACTACAATTTTTACAATTTTCATGTAAATTCCTGTACCAACCTTCATGGCAGTATGGATTAAGTGAAACATAGCTCCAACGAGCAAACAAAATGTTTGTGTTCCTATTTCTCTGCTGAAGGACTTCAATGCCTAAATACCAAGCATGTAAGACGGGTCAGTTCTGCAAAATTTCCCTTACAGAGATAAAAACTTTTTATACCTCAAAATGAAGAAGTCACTGCTAGTGCTGGATTATCCAGTGTTCCTAAATAACCCCTACATGGCAGATACAATGCAGGTTATGGCTGAGACAGACAACTGAGAGAGTTAAGAGAGCTTTAAAAGCTGCAACCTTCACAGCAGTGTGAGATACATCACTTTTCTTTATATCCACAGGGAAATATGGTACCTGCATTTCAGCTAAAGCCCAGTGTCACTGCTTAACCACTTGTGATCTGACCATGCTCTTAGATACCCTCCAAAATTGAAAACTTACATTGGCTAGAAGAGATTTATAAATCTCTGAACTTCAGTCCTAGAAAAGTGTACAAAGACTGAAGATACAATCGTTTTCTTCTCTGAATGGGATGGGACAGAAGAGTGAAAACAGAACTGATTTTCCACTTAAGTCTCCCTCATGTCTGCACCTTTTACAAGTCATTATATCTCAAAGGACCAGAAATATATATTCATTTCCAGGACCCATCTGGGGCTGGTAAAATGTGACAGTGGCTTTTCACAGGCTTGAGCCTCCACATTTAGTGCAGCCTGTAGTGATTTTTCTGACAACATTTCACTGATTATCATTTTGCAAAACGATTGTAATAACAATATGCTACCAAAAAACCATGCTACCAAAACTGCTCTTCTTTTGAGTGCATGTAATTTCTATGTATTGATGGGAATGTCACACTCACGCACAGAGCAGGGCAGAATGGCCCCTGAAGTGTTCTTACCCAATATTAATTTCTCCTGGCGGGTGACTTTGTCCTCATAACAATAATAAAGATGTGGTACTTTATAAAATGCAAAAGGTCTCTTGAAGGTTGGTACAGACTGTTATTCTAACCCACTACATCTGTGAAATTTCACCCAAATTAGAAAAAATCCAGTAACTGAGACATATTCATACAAGGTTCTAGACTCTAAAGTGCAAGCTGTTAACTCTGCCCAGGCACCTTTTTGTTTGTTTGTCTTTTTAAGAAACTTTAACAGCAAAAGACACAAAGGAAATTATTCGGAGATATGATGCTTATTCATCAAGGCAAAGTCATCATTTGGAAAAAAAGCTCCAAGTTTTCTCATTATTCAGTTAATCCTGCTCTTACAAATGGCATTCTGGTTTCTCAACCAAGCACCAACGTTACTGAAGTGAAAAATACTACATACTTCATATTTTCAGGTGTAAGATTCTCATCTCCAGGCAGTGAGAATCCCTGCAGCCTTAACCTTCAAAAAACCACCCTCCTGAACACAACCAATGTATTCCAAATTCCAAGGTGAGCAGATCCATTCTGAGTTTGCCCAGAATTATTACCCCAATGCATTGCTGAGAGACACTGTGCTGCAAAAAGCAGTCCTTTAAATGACATTACTACAGTTTAGAGGTACTAATTTATCCCAAAAAATTTTATAAGATTATCTCTATCTTGATAGATATAGAGGCATCTATTTTTATGACAGAAGTCTTAACTGTTCTCTTACCTCGGGGTCTTTTCAGTCTGTAAGCAAATTGTGAGTCTTCAAAGCCATTTTCTATTGTTGTAGGTTTGTTATAAACTAGCCCTTGAGAAAATTTACAGCAAGTATAAAAAATTTATCCACTCTCTTCAGATCCAGATTTGAACAAAAATCCTTGAAGATAACAGACTTAGAGGTAAATTGAAAATGGAAAAAAATCTATCATGAATTTAAGAGTTGTAGGATGCAAGGGAAACCTTGCAGGGAGTTATATTATGATAATTTAATTTCTAGATAAATAAAATGTCATATATCTAGTTTAACCTATAAAGCCAAGCATTTATTCTGATACCACAGGTATTTCCTTATCTAACTGGGGAAGACAAGGATGGTGGTAAGGAAATGGCTGAGGAGTGAACAGTGGCACTTCCTGCTCAAAGTGAGACAGGATGGATCTCCTCACCAGTCAGTCCTGGCAGTGTTCAACACTCCAGAAAACCAGCAACGGCAGATGTCAAATAAAGTACATAATTCTGGCAATCTGTGTTCAAAAAATATTTACCAAAACTGCAAGGGATGCAAAGGGGGCTACAAAGGCAGGCGGAGGGGAGAAAAAAGGACAAGAAGAAGCCACAATTATTTTATGCCTACTGAAATGTCACCTGGATGAAAGGAAAGGCATCAGGGTCATCCTGATGAGGGACAAAAAGAAGACAGTTAAGAAATAAGGTATAGGTATAATTAGGATATGAATCAGTTCAGCTTGGATATTAATATATCATCAGAGAAGTGAGTGTCTGTAATAATCTTTGTTTGAAATTGCATGGAAAGATATTGCACTCTTAAAGCAAGAGGATTATTCTCTGAACCAGGATAGGACAGTGTCTGCCCAAACAAAACCCTGGGCATGATGACCCACAGGATTTAGCCCCACAGAAGCTTAACAGTGGGATGCAAACTAGGGTTGCTAAGAGATGGTAAGGAGTGCTGCTTACAAAAACTGCTCTTCTAGAACCAGTAGTTAAACATAAACTACTCCAGAGAGAACACACCAAGGATCTGAGGCACTGATCTCTTCCACTAACAGAGCTGCTGGCAAAGACTTTAATTCTGCAGTCTCTCAGCAGAAGGGCAGTGCTGGTGTCAGATGCCAGACAACAGCATTGGAAGCAGCAGCAATCCTCCAAAAATCACAGCATTTGTGCAATGAGTCAGAAAACACTGTAAATCGACCCAAGATCCTCTGGAACAAAGCTTCTTTAAGAATACAAAATCTCTGTCATAGGCTGGGGTTCTAGGAAGGCAAGTCATTCATTTGGGCCGTATTTCATAATCCCACACTACCAAATTCATGTTGTAGTTTTCCCCCTTCCTCAGTGACAGCAAAAGCACCTTCCAGGGGGCTACTTCAGGGCATGTGACATGCTGTACCCCTTGGGGGTAAGGCTGACTTAGACACAAGTTTTGGTTTTGTTCTCAACTCTACCACAAATCCAGTGTATGATCACTGGAAAGCAACTTGTTTTCTTTGTATTTAGTGTCAAAAAAAGACAACTTTTCTCTAAAACTCTTTTTTCCCCACCTAGAACATCTCAACAGTGGTTTTAACTAAGCCTCACCATAGAGCGCTTACACCTTTCCTGATGATACCATGAATATATATACAGAGAAACAATAGAAATAGTAAAGGTAATTTTAAAATTTAATCAGAAAATCAAAACAATGGAAAAATATTGGGAATGTAGAGCTCATTAGGCAAGCAGAGTCTATTAACTGTTCAGCTGTCCAAGCACAGAGCAGAAAAATCTCGTTTGCTTATCACTGAGTACAATGACCACTATGATCCCGGCTGTAATCAGATACATAATTGAAAGTGATCTAAACCAAGGAAATCAAAACCAGAAAACACAGGGCCAGATCTTTCCACCACTGACTCTGGTGGAATTAATTGGCTGAATGCTCCCACTCACTCCAGCAAATCCGAATTTAATAATTATGAGCAGCTTCCCACTGCTGATGGGATCTTTCCCATACACTAGAAAGCTTATGCACAAAGACCTACATTAGTACAAGACACCTTTTTTTTTTTCCAACTTTCTGTCTACATAAAAATTGGATGTGCATTGTTACCCCAATATTTACATAAAGCATAACAATGACTTCAGTCTCTGGGTCACCAGCAGTTCATCTGCACCACTGCACTTCAGTCTGCTGCAATGTCAGGGGGAACAGACTGGCTACAGCATCACCTCTACCCACTATTCTATTTATGAAGACTGATGACAAAAAACTCTAACAGGCAAATAAGAAAAACAGCATGAAATGCATCTACAATAATGGGGAACAATTATGTGTCTCAAAATGTAACCACTTGGAAATTCAGTCTGTCAAGGAACTGGACATTTAATTATTATAATCATTCTAAACAAGAACTAATTGAAACTGAAGATTCACTTTTATCTAGAATTTTGCTTATGAATTTTAAGTATGTTACCTATTAGCATATAACCAAAGCTATGAAAATCCAAACAAATTACTCCCCTTCCAGTAAGACTTCCTTATGCAGTACAAGCCTACTCTCCTTTTTTTGAGGCATCTCAATGAATATTTCTAGCTAATGGCTAAATTCTTTTTCATATCTAGATTCAAAGAGGCAAGGAATATTTATACTTTGCTATTCCCCTAGAGAATGGATTTATTTTAGGACAAGAAAAACTATGCCTGCTTTCAAATTTTATCTCTTCCTCATGCTTTCCTGCCATCACTTATGAACGTAAAAGTTAAACTACCTAGAACTATCTAAGGAAATAAATCTAATTGCACAGCTATAACCAAAGTATGCTCTACAATAATTGCTACTGATTCTCTAAGTTCCATCTTTTCACCTTCATACCAGCTTGATAGGTATTAAATCACAGTTAAAAATACACTAAGACATAATTTACTAACACAGTCCCATTAATTCACTGAGATCAGCTTTGTATTTTTATGTTGTTCTGTATGCAAGAAACACCTCAGACAAATCCATAGAATCATACAGGTTGAAAAGACCTTTGAGATCATCTGTACCAGTTCTAACATCAGCATTTTCTTTCTATGATCCCCTAAGTTACATTCATGACCTAAACTCATTTGAAACAATTTTACATATCTTTGTGTCATTAAGAAAGTCTTATCCTTAGTGCACCACAAGAAGCTCAGGTGTGTGCTTCCACAGATTTCAGCCAGGTCTCAGATCCTTGGGAATCCAAAGTGCATTTCAGGTAGAACCAAATCTCCTTGTTTTTTCTTGTGAAATTATAATGTACCACTGAATAGCAAAATCCGGGTTCAGGAGCTGTAGCGACATTTGAAGGAGAAGTGTTGTCCCAACTCATTCTGCAAGTTCAAAGGATTAAGTCAACAACATCGTGACAAAAAAGGGTCTCTGTGTAACAACCAAGGAACAGTTCCACATGCCATGGTTCTGGGAGTGACCCACATGTTCAGCCTTTGCTATCGTGTTACCTGCAAAAGAAGAGGAAAGAGTTACCTACACAGAATTGACCAAAAAAAGGATGATATCAGATGCATTGTTAACTGCAAAGGAACTATGCACACGAATAGACAATGAATGAACTTGCCCCAGCCACACCTTTATACCACACAGAGTAGCAGAATCTCTATAGAAATGCTAATTACACTGTTATTTGATAGCTTGGGGGGGGATTTGTAGATAAAGAAATGCCAGCACACCATTAAATTTGCCACCAACATCTCCTGGAAATCTCCTCTTTTATTTTGTTTCATTTCCAACACCAGTGCCTCCAGCACAAATGTAGGATTTACATCCCAAAGGACTATTCATGCAAACTGCTGCCCAATCTCAATGGTCCATCTTATGGGAAGGAATCAGGGACCAGATAGCACATGGGGGAATAAATTGTTCTTGCAGCAGAAATCTCCCCCAGACAGCACAAGTCCCACAGGACCCTGGAGGGGCTGCAGGGATGTGTTCAAGCCTTAATGCACACACAGGGCACAAACCCAGCAGCTTTGGCTGCACAGTGAGGAGAGTCCTGTTGGATTTCCTGTCCTGGAAATGGATGAGAACAGGCAGCCTGCAAGGAGGAAAGCTTTGTCAGCTCTGCAGTGTCTAGATGTGTCACAAAACTAAACAGACACTCAGCATAGAGAAGTTTTTATTTCTTTCCCTGAGGGAACTGATGGAAGATGCAAACTCCGCAGCTTTGCACATTTTAACTGTCCCGCTCAGCCACTAACTATTCATCTAAATACTGAATAGCATCAGCAGTCTCCTGTGCTTCAGATATTTTAGTTACACTATTTTAACTTATTTTCATGGAATGAAAAGATAGAGGACTTAAAGGTGATTAAATGGCATTTCCTCTTTCAGTGTATAATTAACCTGTGGAAGCCACTGTCCCATGTAGCACTGATCCCAGGGTCTTAAAAAGCTTTAAAAATTGATTACAAATTTAAATGGTAATGAGATCATCTCTGGCTCATAACACAGAAAAAAATTAGTATGGAATGAATCTCAACTATTGTGTTTTAGACATAAGGCAACTACTAAATTGGAAAAAAATTCATGGATGTGTATACTTCCTGTAATTGTCCCAAAGGGTTTTGCTGTGTCTGATTTGAGCATCCCAGTGCTGAGACTCACGAGTGGCTGAAGAGTTTGGGCTACTAGTCTGACAGCCCAAATAATCCTCTTTGTGTAAGATTTTAACAATACACTTAAGAAATATTTTGCTTATTGATCTGAGACCAATCTTTGGTTCATTCTTAAAATAAAAATATAAGTTACATCACACTTCCCTTTTCCCTGTGACAAAGGAAATTGTCTTTCCATTCTATTTTCCTTACAACTGTTCATAGGAAGGAAGAGGCGGCTGCATGAATGAGGATTTGACACCTCAGGCCTTCAGTCATCAGTGCCAACATAAAAGTCTTTGTTCTGCCCCCCATTCCTCAAGTATCTGTCGAAAGCATCAAGGATAATTAACCTTCACTCAGGGATAATTAGACTGACTCACCCTTTTCCAATAAGGCCCTTTTGATACAAGTTGCCAGCTCTCTTCTGGTATGTCCAGAGATGAAGTTGTCTTATACAATATCTAGAACTCCTAATTCACCAGTCTCGCCCTTCAGTGTGACGCTACAATGCTACTCCTTATCTACAAATAAGTAGTTACAAGACAGTGCTGGGAAAAAATTGAAAGGCTGAGGATAATCTTTATTTTGCAATAACTGAAGCCTCAGTTACCCACACTGATTCCCGAACGTGCAGGCCAAATTCCAGGTGTAGTGTCCACCACAGGAGAACAGCAGGACCCAGGCATGCTATAGACTACATCTTTGGCACTTAAATATCGTTGGCCACAGAATCACAGAAAGGTTTGGGTTGAAAATGTTCTTAAAGGTCTTCTACTTCCAACCCCTCTGCCATGGTCAGGGATGCCACTTCCCCTGTGCCACTATGCACTGTCCATAGACCAGCAGTATCACACCACAGCTGCCCAAAACATCCAATTTCCTCTCATCCATCCAGAAATTAGTGCAGTTTTCACTCCTCAGAACAGCCCTTACTAAACATTTGGTGACAGTATTGCTTATTAATTCAGACTGTAACCTAATGAACAACATTCTTTCCCAGCTAGAAGAGGCTGTAAAGGGAAAAGCTGAGCATATGTCTCTCCTTGCTATTGCCTGCTAAAGACTCCTGGTTTATGGTGTATTTAGACATGCAGTTTGCTGTGACTTGTTGAACTTCAATGCACTGAACTCATTTTAAATTGCCAAGCAGACAGAGGACATGATATTTTCTCTCCATTAATTAAGAAATAAGATGGAATAGCAAAGGTTTCATTTAAAAAAAAAAAAAAAATCAGGCCAGCTACAGAGTGGTCTGTAATTAGAAATACTCTGAACCAACCTGATTTCCAGTGATGTTCAGCGTGGCACAGTGGCATCAGTGCAGGTTCCCAACAACTCCCAAGTCAGGCCAGTACTTTCAAAAGTTAAAAGGGCTTTCTAGCACAGGAATCTAACTTTATGTGACACTGGTAAAGATCTTGGATCCCTGTACTCAGTCTGCAAATTGAAGAATAGGTCCTGGAACATGATTATCCCTCTAGCACTGAGCACAAGGATATAGTTTATTTGGGTCTCTGAAGACTGAATCAGGACCAATTTCAGTTTGACTGCAGAAGTGAATGGGCAGTTCTGACCCAGTATTTTCTCTCTGAGAGCAACTACATTAATCACAGCTTTCCAAAACATTGAGAAGGCCAGGACTGGTGCTTACACCCACAGACAGAATGCAATAAGAACAATCAGCAGACTGGCATCTTTAAATATAGGTGATCTCTGTACTTGCCTTTGTCGTTTTGACTTTATTTCCACTGCTGCAAGACCAACCTGAATAGTCTGGTAGTACTTTACAGTCCTCTCCATCCAAACAGGGGTTCATATGACACCACCACTTCTGCAGGACAATGGAAGCTAGAGAAAAGAAACAGGAAAGAGAAATAAAATATCTTTTTTATGGCTGTTGATTTTTTGCAAGGAGGTTGTCTGTGCCATGTTCAATTGGTTGATTTCAAAAGGTAGAAAAAATAATTACTGGTTTAATAGTGAGTTACATGGAGTTCATTTGAGGTAAAAAAGTGGCTAAACACTTCACCAGCCCTCAAAAGGGTAAATGTCTTATGCAAATGGTGAAGACAGGCAGGCACCACCAGAGACTGACTCCAGCATTTCAACTGACCTCTGGAAGTGCCTTTCCATCTCCACTGACTACAAAAATTCCTTACCCCTTTCATTTGCCTGCTTCAGCCGAGTACTTGCTGTAAGGTGGAATGAAATTGGGGCTTCTTGTTTAACTGAGATATGCATATGGGAGACTGGACAGAGAAATGCCAGTTCCTTCCTTCACTGAGTGAGAAAATAGAACTGCACAGAGATGTAAACCCGTGAGGTCTGTCAGCAAATACTGCAGGTAAGAATGGGGAAACTTCTGGCAAGCATTAGAATATCAACTAAAAATCTCCTTGCAGTTACTCTGCCACTTTTGCAATATGTTTTGGAAGACTACAGTTGTACACCTTAACTGGGCAAATTTATTAATTTTCTATCCTTAAGCCAAATTCTATTAAGACCATGCCTATTATTTTTAGAAATGTAGTCATGACTTTATAAACCTGCTGTTAACAGCAGCACGAACATCTGCATGCATTTCTCAGTTTTGTGTTGTTCATGGCACTCATCAAATCCCAGAAAATTGTTATGAAATATATCAGTGCAAAATCCTACATAATCTATATTGGATTTCAAAATAAAATATGGCTTAAAATGTTGATTCAGCTAGTCTGCATTATGCTACTGTGTGCACAAACTATTGAATTGCATACTTTAAAAGATAACACATTCAGAAGAGATGAACAAAAATAATGGAGTCTACTTCTTTTAAAGCACTTTTTTTCCTCTTAATTTCAAGACATATTTGTTCTTCTGCAACCTTTAAATTAGAGTGTCAAGCAGGCAAGCTGACATCAGGATATTACTGAAATGTTCATTCAATTACTTTTGTTTTGTACTTTTACTGAAAAACGTTATGGAAAAATACACTTCTGGAACATCAGTTTGGCTTTTATAATCTAATCTTTCAGTCTTATAACATTACAAAATAAATGTATGAACTTTTCACCAGCCATATGGGTCTCAGATCATTTGCATTGATACTGATTGATGTGGACATCAGATTGTGGACAAAAATTGGATGAAACCTGAGTGTGCTTCCTGGGAGATGAGAGATCATTTCTGATGAGGTCACTAAGGATGGAGTGAAAAACACCCAGAGAAGATGGCAGCACCCAACAGGGATTCTGGCACAGAGGAAAACAGACAAAATAAGGGAGTGTGGGATGAAAGGAGGCACCATGATCCTGCCTGGAGGAGTGGGAATGAGGAATGGCAAGCCGCAGGTCTACTGGGGCAAGTAGGGCTGGGTGATTCGAGGAAAAAAACAGGTACCAACCACAGCAGTGATCAACAGCAGAGAGAATTGCTGCCCTAATGCAAATGATCACCTTTACTGGATAAGGTCTGAAGTTCAATGAAAATAAAAAACAGCTACAGGCCAGTTGCTTTATAATTTTTTTTTTTTTTTTTTTGCTTGGAAAAGTAACTCTATGCTTTGGGTGTATCCTTCCCTTTAAACACAGGGCCAATTATAGGCAAATTAAACAAGCCTGCATTCAGGACAAGGATGCTGGAAAAATGTCTGCAAATGTCTGTATCAGTCTGTAATATGCAGATTCAAGACTCAAACAGTTTCTTGCTTTCACAGTGTAGGAGTCTACTGAAGGGTATGTCTAGAGCGGGAGAACGCACATTTAATCCTGAGGCTAAGGAAAGAGTGTTACAGTTTCTGTGCTACAGCGACTCACTGTAGTCCCAGATGCTTGCAAAAATAAGCAAAGCCTGCTAAAGAATTACCCTAAGGAGTGAGGGGGAATCAAAGGCTTCCACTTTAAAAGTCAAAATCTTACATTCATAATATTTTGTTGCACTTAATTGCAACTATACTTGAAGAAAAAGCAGCTATTCAATTCCTTCAGCAACTGTTGACTGACTCAAGCTTCTACAGTACTTATTTATTTCTGCCGTAGAATGACAGTGTCACCTTTGCAGTCTTTAAGTGAGTTTAAAATAATGCCTGACTTCTACTATCTGCTATATGTAAAAGTATTTCTGTTGTTTGATGTGTCACCTAAAAATACAGAAGATACTTCTGATGTAACAAAACTCCCTAAGAAATTGCACAGTTAAATTTGACTGTATTGCTGAATTACAAAGCATAAAAACATTAGGCATCTAAAAAATTAAAAATAAAATCTACTTTCTTAAATATCTGTTTTGACAGCTTCATGATACATAAAAATACATCAAAAAACAGATCCACATGTATTTAGAGTTTTATGTCTGACACTAAATATTTCTGAATATTAGATTAGAATTGGACTTTGAAGTTTTTGTTTCATATTTCAGTGAACCGGTTGCAATTTTACTTGCAAAAGAATGAAAACAATCTTGCTTATGAATTAATGAAATGAGGGATTTTTGGTGACTTTAAGATTAAAAAAAAAAGTCTGTCTTGGGGTAGAATTACTAATTTAACAAGAGCAGCAACCTCTACAAGGAATAGGCACATTAAATGGTGAAACATTGACCTAGAGAACAGGTCTCCATTCTTAGGGGTACATTTATTATCCAGTGAATTTTTAGCCAAGCTGCTAAGTCTTAAAACATCTGGAAGAGTTAATATCATAAGCTTGAATTTCTTGGCTTATGCTGTTTTCAAACTAGTTTTAGAGGAGAATTCTTGCATGAAAAAAAAAGTTTTATTGGCACAGACATGAAATGGACGAGTACATATATTAAGAGGATTAATTACACCAAGATTTATGCACAGACTCATTATCATCAATGCACAGAGATGTTTCCAAAATTAACAAAAGGAAGGATTACGCTTTTGAGGCAGTGGGAAGTCAAACATCAAGGAGACTAAACTTCTCAAACAATCTTAATGAGCCACGAGCGAGCAGAGCCTCTCACCTTCCACGCACGAGGGCTGCGCCCGTGTGGTCCCGGCCACCTGCCCCGGGAAGCAGGAGCACTTCACTGTCTGGGATCGTTCCTCGATCCGGTTCTTGTTGCAGCACCGGTGCACGGCCACAACTTCACATGTCCCCTGCTTCACTTGGTGCTGGCCTAACAATTCCAGAGGTAAGGGGTGGAGAGAAAAAACACATCAGTGCCTTAAGAAAGAGTCAATTTGTGCAGTCCTACAAGATACTGAATCTCCCCAATGCCAGCTTAAATCCCAGGAATGCAAAGAAGCAACGCATCTTGTAGGATCTGGCTCATTCCCTAAATTTATATTCTATTCTTACTAATAAAATTAGTTATCATGAGTAAATTTTTCAATCTATCTTCCCTTACCCTTACAAAGCCATAGGGAGAAGAGGAGGTTGGAGTATTCAGTTAGATGATGAAGGCAAAAAGACAGGCAGACAGAGCACACTCCTCTTCCTTTGCCTTCCTGTCTTCCATTAGGTTTTACATTTGATTCTTTCCCTTCATAAATGGACACAATGGACAGGATAATATTTAGAACAAGAGAGACATCTTAAACAGTAGGGAAACTTTTTACCACAACAACGTGTAAGCACTGCTTGCTATGGCTGTCATTGCAGGCAGGCTGAGAACAAGGTAGGCTGAAAAGCTGTCATGGATTGTCAAGTTTTGTCCAAAAGAGAAAAAACACACCCAAACTGTATGGATTTCTTCAGTTCCCTCCCAGACCAATCTGAACTAACCCCTGGTAAATATTCTGTCCTCTTGCTTTCCCCACAATTCACTGTCCCCTATCTCCCCAAGTTTATTTTCCCCTCCCTTTCTCTTCCTCTCTCTTGCCTTCACATCTCACCTCACCGCTCCTTGCAGCTGATCATTTTCCTCCGCTGCCAAACTTCCTCTCCATCCTGCCTAAACCTTTTCTCAGAAACTCCACAAGCTCCTCACCTCTTTGCATAAGTCATTTCCATGTCCCCACTTTCCTGAACAGCCTTCAAGTGCTTCATCTTGCATTTGTCTTGTCTTATTTAGAGTAGAGCCTTGAATGGCTCTTATCTGTGTTTGTAAAGCACCTTGTAAATTAACAGCACTACAGAGCAGGGTGAGTTATTTCACAAGTGAGCGAGACGGAGAGACAACACTGAGAATAATAAAAATAGTCACCATCAAAGCAGCAAAGGCTCCTGGTATGAGAAGAGAGACAGCACAGATATTGGTGTAGGTGTGGCTGATATCAAAGGCATAAAGAATAAAGACATGCAGGGGGATGGGAGAGAACTCTCCACAAACAGACAGTCCTCCAAGTGGCAAACATGAGAATTATCCTGCTTCCTCCTCACTCCATGTTTGCCCTGTTTAGGGGTTTTTGTTTGGATATTTCTGGTTGGGTTGGTTTGGGTTTTTTGGTTTTTTTTTACAGTAACTGCTGCTAACTAACATGGGGGACACCTTTACAAATGAAATCTTATTGAGGGATTAAGATCACTGTATTTTTGTGCAGAAAATGTTATGACCTGATTAGGTGTGAAATCTTAGACTTCAAAAAGAGTTAGCAATGCAATTCAGGCTTCTATGGGGGTTCTTTAAAATAAAGTATTAAATACATACATATAACTTTTTTAAAAAGTTAGCTTGGCAGTGTTCCTTGCTGTGTGTGTTTTGGTTTCACAAGTATTTTAAGCACAGCTGAAACACTTGTGAAAACACTTGGCTGCCTGAGTTTTGTTGCCAAATTTGTATTCATAACAACCTCAATGGACAAGAAACTATGCATATTCAATCTTGGAGTGGAAATGCAGTGTTCTATTTGAGCACTCAACTTTTTAAAAAATTATATATACAGACATTTTGGGATTTTTTTTTTCTTTTTTTCCCTGAGGACAAAGCTACACTACTTTTAAGCAAAATGTGCTACAGCAGAAAAATGCATAAGGTACTTTACAGGAAGTTGGTAAAATGCTGAAGATAACACAAAAGTACCTTACAGAGCCACTGTAATAAGTTTATTGGAAGACTGTGACTTCATGCAAGTACCTAATACCCATATAATAATAGACATGGGAAAAAATGAAAACAGCTACTAGTCAGGAGGACAGCAGCTTCTCTGTAGAGTCAATATGGAAAACAAGCGCACAAAAGAGAAAGTAAATTTGCCACTTCATCCCAAAGTATTATTCCTCAAAATACCTCACGTGACAATGCTTGGAGATAATAAAACGGCACAAGTTTGAACAGAAGGGATTTTGTAAAATGATATTGTTAATTTAAGAGAGGTTGTTAATTCAATGAGGTTGCTAATTCATTTATTAAATAAATTTAATATTTCTTTAATTATCTTTTTATTAGTGCTACAGCCTGAATCAAAACTCTTTGGAGTAAACAGGAGAAAATTTCCATTGGTTTCCTACAGTGCCCACTGTGGTGGTCCTGCATTCACTAATGCTGCAATCAACAGCAAAGTTTCTATTCTCTTCAGGAGAGCAAGGTCAGAGTCTGTTTTGTCTCTTGAGAATAAGATTTTATAAGGGAAGCAATAAAAAGCAAAAATTTTGAACTGCTCAGGCCACATATTTGTGTTTGCCATGTATCTCATCTGAAAGACCAAGTGGCCAGGTCTTGTCTTTAGTTAAAGTCACTATTCACCAGATGTCAGATGCTGAGATAAGAGAAGAAGCCTTTTTTCCAGAAGGTACATCATAAGGATGGACAAGATCTAGCTCCAGTGATCAATATGTAGCTGCAAGGATGTCTATTTTTCAGCTCAAATCCTGCTTCCTTTAGGTGAACAGTCCTGTTAAGCCAATACCAAAGGAAATCAAACATGCTGGCCCTGAGCATGCAGCTCCAAAAACCTTGGGCTCTCTTTCAATTATCCTGTTTGACTTTTAAAGCAGTGACAGTGCTGCCCTGAAGTGCCAGGAGTCAACAGACACACTGCTGTTTGCAGGAGGCAAGATTAAGTTACCTCATGAAAGCAGCCCTTGGTTTAGGAGCTGTTTTACTCTCACATTCCTGTTTTGCAGCTCTTACAAGCAGGTAAGGGAAGGTGCCCCCTCTGCATCTCCTGGCAGGAGTGGGATGCCCAGGTTTGAAAGCTCCGCTGGCACACAAGGAAAGGCAGCACTCCCCTCCCTTATCCCTAATGCACAGCTCTCATGGAGTACAACAGTGGAGGCACTAAAAAGCCACAGACATCTGCATGCATCATTTGCATTAACTGGATTGCCCTTGTAATAGTCTTTCCCCTCCTACACGTTCACATCGATATTTCCTCCTGCTTGTTCACACACATCCTGACACTTTTTATGCTGTTGAACACTGTATGAATTTCTCCTTAATATTCAGACACATCTGTGAGCAGGTGCTGAACAAATGCTGAGGGTTAACGTGGTGCCTTTTGGACCTGTTTTTGCCAGTGTTCAGCAATCTAGGGGATAAACACTCACTTGCAGAGCGGCTTTCAGATTCAAGAAAACTCACAGAAAATCTTAAACAACCCTAACTCAGTCTATTCCTCCCTAGATCTACTGAAGCTTGTTGTATCTGCATTCAGGTGCCCAACAGCAGCAAAAAAAAAAGAATATAAGAATTCTCTCCTTCATCTTTCACTAAATAAACCTTCGTCTCAGGTTTAAAGTACACTTAAGGTGAAGCTGAGATTATACTGACAGAAACACTCAAGAAATGCCTTAAAATATTTTATAATCGATGGATTCTCTGGAAGCCAAGTCATTAGAGGGGCAGGGACTGAAGAGTTTTTAAAATATGAAAATCACAGTAAGTGAATTCTATGCTGGACACATCAGGAAAGCCATTTCAGGGAGAAATGCAGTGAGAAAGAGGGAGAAAGGCTGTGGAGACTAAAGCCCATAAATGCATAGCTCATCCCCTGTAAACCTATTCAGATCTACAACTTAAGGGCTGTCAGTATTTGCAGTTGAAATTCAGTTACATCTTCACTTTTAAATAAGAAAACTCTCCAAAGGAAGAAACGTTTTATCAGCAACACCACCACAGAAAGGTCTCTGTCACAGAACTCCTTCTGCATATTGAAGGGAGAGCAAGGGCCAGCCAGGCACAGTGGAGGATGGGGAATGAGTGTTGAAAACCATGTGGCTCCGTGTTTCCTCTGGTCAGGAGTTTGGCATGTGTGTTGTTACAGCTCTGCTTCCCTGGAAACAGCAGTGCTCTTCCAGTTCACCAAGGACTCTGTCTCTCAGTACAGGGCACAGACACAACAGGACAGGGCTCCCTAACGGAAGCAACCTCCAGGATACTCCCAGCTATGAATTTTGCTGCCTTCCATGAGATACCTACAGATAACAACAGCCCTCAGGTGCCCAAGTCCAGAATGCTTCTTAATGACCTCAAAAGTGGCCACATGAAGGTTCTGTGACCACTTATTTGTTGTCTGTAGGATTTTCATCACAGAAAAAGGTGCTATGTAGAGCTGCAAGACAGCCCCCAGGGATTTCAGAGAACACAGACATCATCTCTGAAGAACAAGTACTAACCAGGAAGTTATTAGGTTAGGACATTACAAGACAGCACAAGTGTTGTAAATGGAGTTGACTCAATAATCAACATTGAACTGTTTATTTTCAGTGGTATTCTTAATATTCTCAGTATTATTCTTAATACTTTTTTTCAACAAAAATATTTGACAAGACCTTATTTTCACTTTCTTAATAGGAGTCAGAGGGCAGATACTCAATTAATACTTCTAAAACTCTTTGAAATGCTCAAAAGAGGGAAATACAATTATTGTTAATAAAATATCAAACATCATAGTGATGCACTTCAAAACCACAAGGAACATATCAAAGAAAGAAAGAGACTTTCAGGAGGTTGCTAACCCATTCTGTCCACATCCATTTCATCTCTGTGACTAATTCTGATCACTCCCAGGGAGTGCTGTCTCAATGCAATATACATGCAGGCAGCACGCCTCTATCAGAAATCCTGAACAACCTCCTCTTTTTTCTAATTTCTTAGCTAAGAAACACAAGGAATAGACAAACTTGAAGACAGTTTATCTCTGTTTCATAAGCTACCACCTCTGATGAAGAGAGCTACTATGCTGTGGAGAGCAGCAAATCTGGAGTAGGACGAGCTCAGCTCAGCACATTCCTCAGAAAGCCTCAAAACCAACAAGCTTGGTCTGCACAAAATCAACTGCATCATTTATTTAAAGGGTAAGAGGATGGATGTCAATAGGAGGATGAACAGCTATGGAACTAAATATTGCAGACAACATTAAGAGAAACAAATGAGTTTAGAAGTCAGCACTGATGCTGTTTGGAAAAGGAAAGCACTTTAAGAAGCTTGGTGCCAGCTATCATCTGCCTTCATCTCATGCTGGCTTTTGCTTACAAACACATGAGCACAGGAAGCACAAACTGAAAGGCAAATACTGTTAGAAAAACACAAATATTACAGGAACTAACACTTGCTATTTTTCATATTCTTTGCCAAACATATCTACGATAACCAATCCGGATCACAGGGCAGGAGTTTTTAAAGGGTAAAAGTGGAAAAGGGGTATTTCCAAAGATGGGAACTCTCCTCAAGGAAAGAAGCTAAAAGTCACTTGGAAAGTAAAATCTACATACCATGTTAAAGCTTGAAATTATCAGCGGGATTTTACTACCATTCCATCAGCGACTGGATTTTTTTCATAATTTCACATTCATGTCACAAAGTTCTGTCTTAGATGCTCTCCTCCCTCAAGGATATACAGTACATATATATACATATATACATATACCCCCTCACTTTCTCAGAAATTTTCTCTGAATATACAAATCAGTCCAGTTCGACTTCTAAAGTTCAACCTTTTCACTTATGGGCAGTAAGGGAGTGCTCAGAGATAGTCCAGAACTGCCACAAAAGCCCAGTCCAGCTGTTGTAGGAATAAATAGACAAGAAATACCTTCCCATAATCACCCGCCCATGATAGCAGACAAAGTAAGATGTAACACACACCAAAAAACCAAACAGAAACAAAAAAAAGGGAAAAAGGAACCCCGTTTGCTAACCATTACTCTTACAGTCCTCAAATATACTGCAGGATTGCAATTCCTAGTGCTAATATCTATAAGAAAAAAGCACACAAGATTCAACCATCTTCTGGGTGTAGGAATAGAGGTTGCAGCTTCCAAAATGTGTAGGTTTCAAACCACAAAGATTTTCTCACAGCCCATAAAGTTACAGATTTTGTTCTAATCAAGACATCTGTGCCTTTTTCGTTGTGGAAACCAGCAGTGTGGTTGTTGTGGTATGTGCAAAATCATGATCAGGATTTTAACTGGGGAACCAGGGAACCAGTCCTGAACCACATTAATTCATTTCAGGTGAGAAGTGACACTTGGGGTAAAAATACAACTCTCAAAACAAGCAACTAAGTAGAGAGGAACACCAGAGTACAGAAGGTGTAGCTGTATATTTGAAAATAGGTGAGTGACCTCAAACCCTGGTAATGAGACCCAAAGAGTTAATGAAATCAAAAGCATAACCCTTCAGAGCAGGTGGAGAAACCTGCTGACACAGCTGGAGAGAATCATGTAACACAGTGAATTCTGTGGTGAGTGTCAGAGGTCACATCCATATGGAGATTAAAGTCCCCTGGAATAAGTAGCACAGGTGACCTTAGATCAGACACAAGCACGGAGACTTCTCCAAGGAACGAAGCATTAAATCTGAGTGGTCGATAAATCAAAACAGCTGAGAAGGTGCTGTAAATGCAGGGGGAAGGAGGGAAAAGCTGCTGCAAATGGAAAGGGTGGATGAAGGGTGACCTGGAAGCAAAAACAAATTAAAACATGAGTGTGTCTATCTGCCAGGGTGCTCGCTGGAGTCAATCAATAAGGACTGCTGCCTTTCAGCTGGGCACCAATATTCATCCTGGTTCAAGCACACACATCACTGTGCAGACGAAATCCAAGAGGGTAAAACCTCATAAGGCCCCTCAGAGTAAAGCAGTGCTAATCATTTCCTGCAGGGAGCTTCCTGCTGTGGGGCTATTTTAGGTGAGGCAGAGGAGAAAATGCAAAGGAAAGATTTGATTTTCAATCATAACTTGTAGCAAATGAGCAACATTGTGCTCTGTAATATAGAAGTATTTCCCATGTGTCCCATTAACATTCACTCTCACTATTACATGCAGACCACTATTTTTCTCTCATTTGTTCCTTCCTTCACAAATTTATCATGAGAGAAAGGGAAAGAGAATGAAACCAGTTCCCTGGAGAGATTTCTGCTTGCCTGAAGAAAGCAGCTACACACACATCCATACAGAGCAGGCTTATGGTTACTCATCACTTTGTAAGCAAAAATTAAATTTTCTGCCTCAATTGTGAGAGCTGATTTCCTCTTAAAACAGTGTTGTTCTTGCCATAGGAAAGCAAAAATAGCATATTTGGAACCACAAACTGGGAAAGGCTGTCCCGTCCACATCAATAATGATGCCATCCTGATCAAGGTGTCACTGACACAGCCCTCGCAGGCACCAGGAGCTCACTGCCATCTGCAGCTGCTCTCCACACCCACTCTCAGGGCTGTGCTTGTACAGCTTATTACTGCTCATCTATGGCATGACAGAAGTTCATTTAATAGTATCATAATCTTTAAGAAATTAAAAAAAAAAAAACAACAACAACAACAAACCCCTTTTAAGTCTGTCTCGTGCATGCAACAAAATATATTTTGAGGATTAAACCTTGTGCCTTTCTGAGCATTCCTCCATCACCTGAAATATCTAATGATCATTTTGGGCTTACTTGTGTAAAACAAACATTTGTAATCTACTAAATACCAGAGGTATTTTTAACCCAGTTCAAGGTCATTCATCAGACAAGAATGGTATTTGTTTAGAGAATATGAAACACTAATTGTTGTCTAAGTCATTAGGCTCTGCCGATTAAGTAAATGGAAGCTGCCAGAAAACAAAGTATATGTTTAGGAAAGAAGCATTCTCTTCATTTTGAGTGAAAATTCAATCTATATTCTCATGTCCAAAGAGAATCAGTAAAACCGGAGAGAGCAACCAAGGAAACACGTACTGTGCTCCATGTCAGTGCTCAAAACACTCAAGTAAGCTCACACTTACAAGGCAAAAAGGACTTCTGCTTTTTGGGGGTTTATTTTTATAATGCAAAGGTGAATTATGGGACTATAGAATAATAGGACTGTGCCTGAATTTGACAGTTAGAAGTAGGCAAATAAATAATTATTCATTATTTAACTCTCATTTGAGAATCTGCTCCAGAAAGATCCAGACATAACTGTTATCACTGAATGGTGAGGTTTATGAAAGCTCTTCTGGCTGTCTTGTTTGATGATCTTAATTGAAAAGACTGGCAGTGAATCCCACTTTCTACTAATTGCTCTGTGTTTATTAAACTCATACAGGAGCATTTGTTGTCACTGGAAGAATTGTCTTTTGCGAAAAACCAGAACCAGCAGATGAGACTGAATTTGAATGATAGATTTCACTGCTGAAGCGGGATGAAGTTTTCATGCAATAAGCAAATCAGGGAAATGGAATTCTGAGGAACTTTATGAGCAATCAGATCAGTTAATGCCCTGGGCACCAGGCCATCAGCTCCTCAGCTGGTCTTTAATCCCTGGGAAAACCCTTATGTCTTGATCACCACTGATTAATTATTTTCAAAGTTTGTCTCATTTTATATCAGGTTTTATACAGCTGTAATGATTACCTTGGGTTTATCAGATAGAATAGACAAGGAAAGCATCACAGCAGTCCAAGTATAAGATCCAGCTGCCAGTTAAACAATAACAGGCATAAAATTAAATTGAACAAATACATTTGTAACTCTGAGTGGCATGAGGACTTGTAAGTGGTTTCAGCATGTACAGGATCTATCCAACCTGGCTGAACAGCTAATTGAACTTAAGCTATTTTAACTGCTACATCCATAAGTGCAAAGCATAAGTGAGGTTTTCAGAATGTCAACAGACATTTTTTTAGTCAGTGTTGTTGAAATAGAGAATGTTTTCTTATATGGAAAAAAATAACACTGCAGACTGCCCACCACTTCATGCTGCACTGTAACAGACACACAATAAAATAGAGTCACAATGAAATAAAGGGAGAATACCTGGTAACTGTTTCCCATAGGCCCACATTTAAACTCCTGACCCCGACCTACACTGCTAATGACAGAATAATAATTTAAAAGGTCAGAATTCAGAAGCTGTGGGAGTCTGTACATTTCCTATTTCATACTGATGACTCTGTCAAAGCTTCACCATTAATACTTCTTTTTCTTTTCAAGATTCTGCAGACCTCTTGAGCCTCTCAACTCTCACTTTTTAATCTTCTTTATCTAAGAATAAAGGTGCAAGACTAAAATGTTAACATTCCAGTCACAGTCTGTAACCCAAGAAAATCACAGAAATGTGCAGTTCAAAGAGCCAAATGTGGTGATCTGCAGTCAGTAACTGGGCATGCACAAGTGGGTGCTGCCACAACACGCAAAATGTGCTGGTCTCTCACCTTATTTCCTCCATGTCACTTATATAATTAACTCTATTATTTTATGCAGAAAAAGGTGTTTTTGAAGTCAGTATACAGCTTGTTCTACAGAAATTCATTTTTTCATTTTTTTTTCATTTTTTTTTCATTTGGCAACTAGCATCAATAAAGATATTCCACCCAGGCTTAAAATGTGCATTACTACAAAAAAGCTGCTTGAATCAGTAAAGACAGAGTGTTAACAGACCCTTCTCAGAAATGGAAGAACTATAGGTTAAAACATTATTTTTTTATTCCACACATCTCCTTCCAAGCACCCAAGAATCCAACTCTTCTTCCATTCTTATTAAAATTGAAAGTCCTTGACAACGATTAGGTAGATTTTTCATTTTAATTAAGCCATTCAGCTTGAAGTGAAAAGTCAAAATGTAACTTTAAAATGGCACAGAAGCCACTGTATCCCATAATATGTACAACAGAAACAAAATGGATAGCATCAAAAGCCTCCCTCCACAACATGTTTGACAGAAAGAGACCACAACTCTGGGAGAAAGTCTGAGAGCTTGATCCTTGACTCAAATTCAATCCTCACTGCCATCACTCAAAGGACTAAGAGAGCCCTTCACTCTTTCAGATTATTGTATTTGGAAGGGGGTTTTAGACCATGAGATGGAAATTTGCCCCCCAATAACTGAGCACTTTTATTTTGTGATGCAGCAGATGCAATAATAGCATTTCCCTGCGCCTGTAGGAAACCAGACAGACACTGGCTTAGCTCCAGGACACTTGACAAAGAATATTTGGATTGGAAGCTCAAAGGAGTTAGAATTGAAGGGGAAGTCTCAAATAGCCAAGGGCTTTTAAATGTCCCATTCTTATGCTGGCAATGAAATCTATTTTAAATCAATGGAAATTAGATGTTTAAATAGCAGGAAGACACTTGGATATTTTTCTAGATGTTGGCCAGAAAATAGTAAATCATCCATGTCAGTCAGAAAAGGAGACTTCCTTCATTCACCACCGAAGAGAGCGATGGCTTTTTTCAGCAGGAACACTTGTCCCAACTGGGCAAGTTGCAGAAACAGTGTAGTGAAATTGTCCCTCAAAAGCATCCCAGCCAGCTTGTCAGATTTGACAAAGTTTCATTCTTACCAGAAAACAACAGGCTTCCTCACCTGGTGAATTTTCCCTTGGCCCTAATAAGACTATCAGCAAATGCAGAGATGAATTAGAATAGTCATTAAGGAGACAGAGCATAAAAAATGAGCCACAGGAAAGGTCAGAGCAACTAGGGTGAATGAAGAAGAGCGCGTGCCCTGTCACCACTGCTGCAGATGTGAAGGAAACAACCAAGGGAGAGAAGCAGATGTTCCTGTTAAAGCTGTGCAAATTTCATGGCTGCTTTCAAGGATAATGGAGCAGCTATAGGTGGCAGGAGAGGACACATCATTACCTTCTACAGTGCTGGTTATGCTCCCCCAAGAGCCATTGACTTTAACAGCAATGCTCCACCATCTCCCATCTGAGAAAGTTAAAGGTGACCTGGTACAGTTGTCATTAGTTCCACTCTTTCCACAAGGATGGTACTCTAAATAAAGCAGTTGGGTTTTCCTCTCGAAGTCAGCACATTAAAAAGGGGAAACTTTTAGCAGGTTTCTTCTGATTATATTCTCAAAAAAAATTTCAACCCACAGTTTATATGGAGGTTTTCTACCCTTAAAAATTGTGTTGACTTTAACTCACTAGAAAAGAGTTTCTGCTAGTGTGGTTGGCTTTTCTTGATCTCAAACACACATTGCCTTGCAATATAAATTGGCAGAATAGTAGATAGCTTTGAAAATCCATGGACATTGTAAGATGATATACAGTGTCCTTTTGATACTTCCTTCAACTCAATGTCTCAGCAGGGACAGGGTGGGAAGGAGCTATTGTTTGCAACAGCTGTTCCTGCAGAGCAGAAGCAGTTCCATTAAGGCACATTCCTCTTCAAGACCCCTTGCTTGAAGGTCCTTAGAACCCAAGAAAAGGTCAGTTTAATCGGTAGTGAATCTCGGCAGCAGGAGACAGTGACAGCTGCATTAGTGCCACTGTCTATAATGAGCTGCCAGGTCTCCACAGCCCTGTACAACACATTTGCTGGATAGCCTGTGGAAAAAGACTTCCCTCCCATTCACGCCTGCCCAAATCTTGTTATTTTCAAAGCTTCTTAGGACACTGTGTGGTGTTGGACTGCCTCTCTCACACTGTTCTTTGAGCCTTTAAATGTGAACTTCTAGCAGTCTCTCCTTTAAACATGAACTCCTGTCCTGCCTCCTGCTGTTGAGCTCCCTCCAGTGCCCACGCCAGAGGACTCGTGTCCGGCAGCATCATCACTGCCCAGCAGGCAGCTCCCAGCAGCAGGACCGGAATCCCATTAATCTCCCTTAGTCAGAACAATCCAAGAAAACAGCAGAAATCCTGTCTCCTATCTAGATAAGAGGGAAGGAGACAGCCAGAGAGAAAACTACAGCCATGGCAATTTTTCTTCAGTTATTTTGTACTTATCAACAACCCTGAGAGCTCCAGCTCACTGCAAACCAAGAACCTGTCTGAGGGCACTTCCCGACACCACAGGCAGATCTGGATTAGGAACAACGACCTTGAGGTAAAAGGCTCTGTGTCTCATTGCTGATCCATGGAGGCTTCCTGATTTTATGTGATTGCATCTTGTAATTATTTGCAAGTGCGTCTTTTGAGCACAAGAAATTACAAGACTTTCCTTATAGTAACTATCCACCTTCAGAGCATGCAAACCTGATCAGTTGAGATTAAACAATATAATTAACAGATTGGTTTCTGCACTACCACCTCCCCAAAGAGAACTCAATTGTCAGCACACTGACAGTCCTGGCTAGTCCAGTTTAATTCTACCTTGACAAACAGAACTTTCAAGGAAAATAACTCATCCACTTGAACTGCCCTGACTTTTCTTTAATGAAATAGCCTGAGCCCTGTAAAAATACCTACATGTCTGCATTAATAAAAATATGAGTTTTGCTTAACAAACATTGTAAAATTTTATTGTTAGGGAACAGGCATGGTGGTATTCAATATGACAATGCAGAAATACAAACGGCTTTTCAAAAGTATTTTGTTATTTCATATTTGATTAAGTGCCGGCAAGCTTTCTGTTTAAATACTTCTAACAACGTCAGTTAGTTTTTATTCCTGAATTACGGGTGAAATATGTAATAATTGTAGTCTCCAACAAGCTGCTTCTTAGACTGCAAAAATGGCAGTACAGAATCTAAGGTAAAATTTCCCCTTTATTTTTGGGCAAAGGTTAAGAGAGAGACAGAAAATGTGGAAGACTTAAAAGATTCTAAATTGAGTACAAAAAACTTTGGGTTTTAAAACAAGAAAATACTGCAAAAGATGTATTCCACTATGAATCAGTGGCTGTGATAAGGCAGGATACATCTAGAATGAATACTTTAATTCATTCTGAAATCGGTGGCAGGTGGCCTGAGGTTATCATAAATATGTACACTTTAAAAGCAGCCTTAGCTGAGAAGGGATCCGGCTTCAGCAACATAACCCCAGAAGAGTTCACTTACAAACAAGAAAACAGGTTTCTCACAATCCCATTCCAAGCACTCCGTGTTCTGTGAGGCTTCAAAATAATGATCTATCTTTAATCACAACTCAAATCTACACAGCAAACCAGACCCATGAGCTGACAGTAAACGTGCTCATAATTTGACCTGGCCACGTATAGAGTGTTCCTAACTCCAAGGTATACAAAGCAATGGTTTACAAGGCTCAGCACCAGAGAGAATTAGACCTTCAGATATTAAAAACATCTGACACTTCACTTAGAGTATCCTACTATTACCTGAAGGAAATTTGCCATGCAAGTTTCCTAAAAAAGTAGGGAAGCACCAGAAACCACATCCATTGCCAGCACCTACAGCTCCCCATGGGGTGAGTTAATGGCACGTCTCAGCATCACCTTTTCCTTGGGGACTCTTGACTCTAACACATCCTAGAGACAAGAGCTGGACAGCTAAAACTTCACAAAGATATGAATCCCCCAGGTACCAGAACAACTCCAAGGAAGGAAACATCCACATGGGAGTTCCTGCGCCACACATTCTGCGCTGGTGATGGATGGGACACTTAAAGAAGTGTGATAACCATAAAAGCATTGAATCATAGACAGATTTTGATTAGAACCTGAAAAATCACCTAGTTCCAACCTGCCTGCCATGGGACTCTTTTCTCTATCCCAGGGTGCTTCAAGCCCCATCCAATCTGGCCTTGGACACTTCCAGGGATGTGGCAGCCACAGCTTCTTTAGGCAACCATCCCCACAGTCAAGAGTTTCTTCCCACTATCCCATCTAAACCTGCTCTATTTCAGTGTGAAGCCATTCCCCCTTGCCCTGTCACTACAGGCCCTTGTAAATTAGCCTCTCTCCATCTCTCTCACAACCACCTTCAGTCCTCACAAGGATTTCTCTGCTGTCTCTCCACAGAGCCCACAGCACACTGTGTTCTGAGGGACCCAGCTGGCAAATGATTTCTGTGGGAAGAGATGGGATGGAGTCTGTGTCACAATCGCTACAAATGGTGCCCTGCATCAGGGACTAGAGCTGTAGGTGAGCCACAGAGGACATGAGGGCTGGACACTCCTCATCGGACCCGGCCAAGTCCGTGTTTCAATCACCGACAGATTCCCAGAAAAAAACTTGGAGGAGGTTTCAAGTATGTCTTCCAAACTGACTGCAGCAGTGGGCCACCTGAAGGCCTGAACCACTGAATTTAGTATAGATTTCACTCCCTACATAAGTTTTAGGTATAATTACAGTCAATATCAAGTACCTTAGATATCAATAGTAAAGTCTCAGACCACCACACCCTCCTTTAGCTACAAAGGCTGCCCTTTTTCACTCCTCTTGAAACCTACTGAGCCTGTGAGCCAGGGTGGATTTGTTCCCAGTGTGCCCTGGTTTCACCTTTATTCTTTCACACAGGCAAGGCACTGAGAGCACTGAATTGCTACCTGTGGGTATCTTTTACAATCGAATGAACAGCAGGGTGTGTCAAAAGAAGAACTCAGTTCCCTTTCTACTGAGAACTATTCCACTTTTCAGTATGTACTCATTAAATTCCACTAACTATTAGACATGAAATCAGACGTTATTTGGCAACAAACCTGACATCTACTTGCAATGGTCTAGAAAAAAACCATTATTTCTCCTTCAGGAATGCATTTTGCACTCTAAGATTAAAAGGTGCAGTCTTTTGAAAATCATAACTCATTTCTCCTTTAATTTATTTAAAATCATTGATATTTTATCAGGAAATTCAGTAATATATTATTATTCAAAAAACACTGAAGCTGGGTAAGAGAGAATAGATTTCTATTTCTTCTACCATTCCTGTCAGTTCAAAGCAAAGGGATATTTTTTTAAGTTAACTTTTTACATGTCCATCAAATTTCAGAAAAAATTCCAGTAGAGAAGAAAAATCTGTTAATCTAGACCCCATAAAACCTGGAAATACTGCAAGTGAAGAAACAGACATATGTGTGCATGAAACACCTTGTCAAAATTGGGACTACCCTCTTTAAAAGAGTTTCTCACCTCGTATTTCTCCTTCCTAGCATTATGAGAACAGAGCTATGACTGATCATGATTCAATACTTAAAGCACAGCTGAGTTTCAGATGAGAGGTGGATGGCAATTACCAGGATGAATAGAGTCTGTATTAGAGATCCAACACACTGCCAGTCCAACACATCATCCTTTGTCAGCTTCTGAGTAATTTTAAGCATCTGTATAGAGGTGGATTATTAGGCAGTTTATGTTTTACAGCATGCAGACCGTTTATGGGGAGTCTCTGTTAGAAATGGAAAACAGTTTTGTTTGCAGGATTCTGTAAATGGTTTGCCCAGATACCTTCATACTAAAAGGTGCTGCAGTCATGGGGGCTGAGCAGGGACCCTCTTCTCTCAGCTGACACCTTAGATCCCACAACAACATGGAAAATGATGAATTAAAATACTGAAAGACAATCCTGGAGCAGGGAGTGACCAGTTTCTGGCTACAGGCAGAGAGAAAACACAAGACCTGTGTTGCTTTCAGTAAGCAATCAGGCCCTGGGTGTAAAGGTAAATGCAACATGGTTTTTGTCTTGTCTTCAGAAGTACTGAACCAAGACAGGCAATTAGGCAAAATGGGAATGGACTCAGTGAAAGAATTTGTTATTTGTTTATTATTCACTAACATCTGATAGAGACTCTACAGAAACAAAATCCCTTCCTGGAGGTCTTTGCCTTGCTTAGAACTCATTACCCCAGAGACTGGAGATATCGCTGATGCTATTTTAATCCACTAAGCTGCTGTTGCTTAGCTATGTGGCAAGTCTTATAAAACTCTGCTCTGCACAAAGCAAAATCTTCTCTCTCCTGGCAAGAAGTCTTTGAACTTGAAGGTTTGAATCTCTAGCAAGTGAGACTGTGGCAAAATGACTAGTCATAATAGCAGTGCAGGATAATGCCTTGTATTTTCAAATTTTAGGTTTTGCTGTACTGTATTAGTGCACATCCAGCAGCTCTTGTCACCGATAATTACTATCCCACAGCAACTACACTAAAGTACCCACCAATTAACTAATTTCATTTTGACAGTTTTAGAAGCAGAAGAGGAGAAATATTGATGTCTCCAAAGCACAGTCAGCAGCTGACACACATCTTCTTTCTATCCAAAGGAGCTGCTGTCAAATGAATTGCTTAAAAAGGTATTTGAGGTGGTTCTATAGAATACAGCGAGGATGCACTGCAGAGCCTTCTTCAAGTATTAATTCTTGGGGTGCTATTAAGAGTAGTACAAATGAAAAATACTCCTTTGTGGCAAGAAATGACAGCTTGAGACAAGTAGTATTTATAGATGGCCAGTATTTTAAAGGCTGAGTGAGTTTGGAGAATTAGACATTTCCTCTAAAAAATAAAGCAAATCTTGACTTTTTCAGCAATATGCACTAAATATTTAATAAGGGATCCTGGAGCTCAGGAAGGTTTAAGACACTGTGTTAGAATATTGAACTAATAAGCTCCTCCAGTAAGCCTCTAAATACGTACAGTTAAACATTACCTAGTTTATTTTAATTATTTAACACAGAGACTGAAGGAGGTTAATGTGACCCAGCGGACTTGTTTATGTTGAAAACTATTGCTCCTCCTTACTCAAAAATCTGCATGCTGAGCTGCATCAGAGCACAGAGCTACAAGGGAGCCATAAGGAACAGAGGTTTACGGCTGCCTGCTAACTCCAGGATGAGAGTGTTTGCACCAGGGCTGTGACTGCGTGGAGACACAGCCCATAAACAAGGTCAGGCCCATTAATTTTATTTACATCACTTGGAAAACTAATATACTTAAGTTAGAGGTATAGCTGAGAACGCCCTTGATGATGGAGGATATTGCTCATTTCCAAAATTTAGTTTTAGAAATATAAAAATCCCCATCATTTGCTGTTCAGTTCATAAATCCTAATTGCTAGTGGTCCTACTCTTTCTTCAGACTGTGGATGATATGTCACTTGGATCTTCAGCCAGAAGATCCAAGTCCTCCAGCTAACACAGAAGAGAAAGCTGCCTTCACTAAGCCACTGAAAACAAAGAAATAACTCAATCCACTTCGAAAAACTCAAGGGACAGAGTTACTGATAGTTCAGATAGTTACTGAATAATACGGAGAGAAAATAAGCTTTGCAGTCTTCCACATCCAGTCAAAAAAAGGAGGTGAGGGAAAGGCAACCATTCATGCCTCCAGCAGGGAAGGGGGGGGAATAATCCAGTTTTAAGCAATGCCAGCTAAGACTCAGTGTATTCACCTGGACATCTCTTCTCAGAAAGGCTAAAAGCTAGTCTTGCATAAGTAAAAGGGGCTTGAGTTTCATTTTAACAGGGTATAATGCTTATCAAAAGAAATCTTGTTCAGCATTCGTTTTCATTTGTCCTTTGGAATGCCAGCACAAGCTGAGGCTTATGTTCCTTCTTGTACATGGAATGCAAAATCATCCATCTCCTGCACAGCATAATGTGCCAATGAACAACATGGTTTAGCCCGGCAAAGTCTCTGTTTCAGAGCAATATGTTCAGAGCCATCATTTTGATTCTATAAACTGGTATTTATAAAATAAAGGTTGCTACACACTAAGGAGAAAAGCCACTGAGAGCAGAAGTCAGGGGACCCTTAGAGGCTCAGCTGGCAGAAGGAAGGCATTGGAGTTCACTGTGCTAATGGAGTCATGTGCACTCAGAATAACATGTAATGAAAATTTTGCATATGTGCTTCCTAGAAACAAAGAATCCTCTCTGCTAGAGCAATCCTATCAGCAGATCCATGCACAAAGCTCTGTGCTGCTCTACCATTGGAGATCTACTGGCTTACAACTGCAGAATCCTGCCTAAAAGGATGATAAACATCTATTTCAGCTCCTCAACTCAGCACTGGCACCTCAACCCTTTCTCACCACCTTCTTCGAGGCTATATAAACGTGGGTGACCCATGACTGTGCTTTGTTTCTAGCTAATTGTTCTGCTTGAGTGAAAGGTGGGGTATTTTCATGAGATCCAGGTGCCTAAATGCCACAGCTGTTCAATTTCCAAGATTTAAATAAGCTGGGGTTTGTGCTTTGGAGCTCTGCCCTCTAGAAAAACAAAACTTCATGAAAATTACTGATCTCACAGTAAAAACAACCCGATTTTCAAGCAAAGCTGAGGTAAAATGATTGCAAAACCTCCAAGTAACATCAACATCATCTTCAATCACCTAAAAATCTCAGTACTGGGGAAATCAGTGGGGCAGAAACTCATCCACACAAGAGGAACGTAATAATTAGCGATTCAAATGTTTTATCTGAAAATGAACCCAGGGGGTACCAGAGTCTTTTTTAACCCCAGTCCTGAATAAAAATAGCATGCTTAAGTCTTAATTTTGTTGGCTTATTTTTCCTTTTCTGCAGGAATTTCATTAGTGCTTTCCTTTAAAGCTCTCCTAGGACTCAGTTATGTGCCCGGAGAGCTTTTAAAGGAAAAGCGCTTACTTGCTTGGCATCTCCTTTCAGCCCCTCCTAGCTCTAATTACAAGGTACAGATTAAAAATTCAAATTATTTTTATCATTGCATCCTTGGCCTTTTGGAAAAAAAAAAAAAAAAAACACACACACACAACAAAAACATAAACAAAATCCAAATTTTAAAAAAAAAAAAAAATCAATGGAGCTTCCAACCTAAGGTAAAATGTTGAAGTCAGCAGCTTGTACTGGGAAAGGGGGAAGAAAAGATGAAGTCCAATTTAAAAAAAATTCCAGTACAAAGCTTGCATGCCCATGGCAGTCTTGCTTGAGTACAAAGTTGTACAGCATGCAGGTGACATAATTAGGTCACTGGGGGCAAGGCTTCTTAGAACTATTATATAAAGAAATCCATAAAAGTTCTCAAATCACAAATCTTCCAGGTTTCAAGAAGGTTCGAAACAGCAACTCTGCAAGCAAACAGCTTCTCTCTGGAGTAAGTCCTTCGTGGCAACACAAAGCATTGCAGTTATATGATCTGGCTAACTAGTTGCTTTCCATCATTATTCTGTTCTCAGCTTGCAATTATTTATGGGATCCTGCTAAATGTATCCTACAACTTTGTCACTGAACACAAAACTGTATTAAAATGATTAAAGGTGAACTATTATTGGTGTTTCCCTGTCATTTGAGGATGAGGAATGACACTGCTCATACAACAAAAGTGGCTAATAAGAGATTTTCAGGTGGGATTTTCAGAAGTGTCTAAAGGGAGCACTGAAAACAATGACCTTTCCTGTTCAGCATTTGCTGATGATATCTAATGGATGACATTTAACTCAATGGATGATATCTAATGCATGATATCTCAAAGGGATGATATCTAATAATCAAAATCTAATGGAATTGAAACCAAGTGTGAGCTGGACACTCACACATGAGAACAGAACAGATTGTGCTGGGAGGGAGAGACCCCAGTGCTGGGATCACAGTCTGCACTGACAACAGCCTCTGCTGGCCCAGCACTCTCAAAAATTATTGGTGACTCAGTGACAGTTGGAGGAACTGTAAAATAGCATCTGTTCTCCTCCTTTAGAACTTTCAGTTCTTCAGGGTTAAGAGGTGTGTGAAATTCAAGGTGCACACATGGTTGTCCTTTAGGAAAGCACTGTGAAATGAAAGAGTCCTTAAACTCAGCAAACCACAACAATCTCCTGTTCTCTGCAGCAGTCCCAGTTCTATTTGCTCTGAAGCATTCATAATTAATTCAGAACATGCTGGACTATTGGATTGACAAGTATCATAATAAAAAAGAGCAAACTGAAAAGGAACCAACTAAAGAAATAACTTGCTTAGGACAGAAAACAAAGTATTGTTCTTATCACCTGCAGCTAATCCCAACACTTGGAACAAGACACCAGCATCAGGATATACTTAACAGCAGCCTGTCTACACCACTGTTACAACTGCATAAATCATCTCTCTATTATACTGTATCATTTCTTAATGAATGTACAGGAGCAAATCCCAGTACACTTCTAAGCTGTGCACTTAAAACTTCCAAACTCCCCAATTTCAAATCGATTATTTTATATGTCTGCCAGCTAGAGCTGTTCTGTCCTCTCCATGGATATTCCATCTTCTGTCACCTGGAGCATACACAGCACTCTCCCACAGGGTAAGGCACAGACCTAGATTAATAATGCTAATGAAATATCTTCCCTGGATGGCACAATTAACCCTAACTAAGGGACCTCTTTATTTTTAAAAAATTCTCCTTCAAAGCAATTTTTCCTTTAGACTTTTAAGCCAACCAGATAAATCCAACAACTGGGAGAGTCCTGTAAATCAAACAGCCCCAATTTCCATACTGCAGCATCAGATAATACATTCAGCAGTGCTGGTGTTGATAAGTTTGAAACAGTTTTATGTCACTGTATCTGCAAGCAAGTTCAGAAGGAGGTGAACAAGTTGCCAAAATCATGTTTCATTCCAAGATTAAGGGCTATAAAAGAGGTCAAGTCTGTACCAGCTCCAAGCTTGCATTTTTCTCTATATAGCAATTTTCCTTACTTCATTATCTCCATATTCTTGCCTAGAACCATCACAAAGAGCTGTGGCTGGAATTAAGTCTCTTCTACATATCCAAAAGGAAATAGTGTGGATTTACTGTTAATAATCCGGCATTTATAGCCCTGCTGTTCTAGGGAAATAGTCTGTTCTGATCTCATATTTCCTGCTTGCTACAAACAGCACTATCCTTTTTGCAACCACTTAATGCCATATTCACAACCCAGTAAACACAAGTATTTTCTCTTAAACTTAGAACCACCTCCAAAGAAAGTAGGTGAGATATTTCCTAAAATATATCTTGCTGTCAGCTGCAGTATTTACTAATTAGCCAAGAACAATTTTTAAAAATGCATTGACTCTCAACATTTAGTTGCAAGACACTAGATGGTAAAAATTAAAAAGCTCTGTTCTGTTGATTGAAGTTCAGGCTCTACCTAGATACCCAAAATGTTACAATCATTTGAATTTTAATTTTTGTGGGACTTTATCATGTTGAAGAGAGAGCCTTAACTGTACAAATCTCTTTTCTCTCACAGTACAGAGTCCACACACAAATAGCTAAAAATTACAGCACTAGACACTGAGGTGAACTGCCCACACTTTCATCCTAATAGATTGTTAGCCTCGGAGGTGAGCTGGATCTCATTTAAATACCGGCATACACATAAAGTATTGCAGGTCCGAGGACTCAGAATAAAATCATGACATTTGGTTATGACACATTTAGTTATTATGTACCTTTATAACATAAATGCTAAACATCTCGATGCTGTATGAGACATTGTTACAATTTTTAAGAAACGTAATTTACATTTTAAATAAACTCCGAAATTCGGATGCTCCTTCTAAGATGAGGATACCAACATGAGGAACGTGGGACTGCTCAAGGTCAAACCTAATTACAGAGACTGCTAAGATGAGGATCATTTTTTAAGCAGTGGGAAATTAAATTATTTGTCAGCGCTATCAGGCAGTAAATACCTGCCTGCTTTAATTGCTGTCGATACAGCCTAATAAAACTTGGAAAGGAAACGCTCAGGCTCAATTTCATTTCGCTTCCCAGGTCAAGCTCAGCCTGACAAGCAGCGGGCTGAGCTGCTCCTGGCTGCAGTGTGACCCACACCGGGGACGGGTCCCCTTCTCACCCGCTTGAACCTGCTGCTCTTGGAAAATCCGGAACACGCGTGCTCGGACACTGAGGAAAGCGAAGACCGAACCGAGCCTCTTCTGGATACACAGAGGCAAATAAAAGACTAAGTAGGGAGAAAACCCCGTGAAAACCCGGGGAGGATGTTCTGGGTGGGAGCGCGGCGCTGCTCGGACAGGACCCTGCGGCTGTTGCGCTGCTGCCATCCAGCGGGGCGGCTCAGCACGGAGACCGAGCAGCGCGGCGGAAAACGAGCGCTCAGCTGAGCCACCGGCACAGGGACGGCCCTTCTGCACCTCGCTGCCAACGCCGAACAAGACTAAAGTTTGCAGAGGAAGTAAAATAAAGCAGGCGCTGGATTAGAAGCCGCTGTAAGAGTCTGCTCCTTCCGCACGACGACAAAAGAGGCACCTCCTGCCCTGACTCGCTCCTGATGCTGCCTAGGAAATCACTCAGTGGACTTGCTCCGCCTCGATCCTGCAGCTGTTTAGCTGTTTCAGGATGCTGGAGCTGACAGAGGAATGGTTACACAGAGCTTTGTAACATGCAGGATCTTACCTGTCTTATACTAGCACAAATTTAAAGTCTTCAAATCTAGAATTTCATTGCGGTTAAAATGGACGTTCAGCACCTACGTTGCACAAACCCATTTGAAAAATCCTACTGCCTGCTAATCTGCTGTGATAGGTATCTAAATATCTTGTTAAATCTGGCTTTAAAAGCCTGTATCTGCCTTGTTTCAGTACTTGGGAGCTCAGAATATGTGCAGAACAAAATGAGACTTTGATATCCTGCTATCTACTTATCATCTCATAGATAACAGAGGGGCTCAGAATTTGTAAATGATAGCATAACATTTTCATTATCAACATCATTACTTGTGGATGATGAAGCAGAGACAGCGACAACAATTTAAAGCCAACTCAAATTGTCAGGGTGCTGTCTACAGGGCAATTTATGAATAAGATACATTTCTGATGCTAATAGGACTCTACGGCAAGACATCAGTGGCACAAACTCCTCCAAATGAAAGAGGATGGGAGGGAAGCAGGGGGAAAGTGGTCTGACTTGGGAGAGAGGAAAAGACAGAGCTTTCCTCAGCAGTTTAGCTGCACAATCAGTACTCTGCTCTGTGAGACTGAGATGCAGCTGAGACACAGAAAAAAGTGTCAGTCTCTGTATTTTTCTTATCTTCATATTTCCTGTAAAATTGCTACAAGAAACATAAAATGATCTTTTAATTCACTTTTAATTTAACTCATCATTAAATTCCACAACACAGTGTTCTCCCAAAGAGCAGCAGCGGTGTAGCAGTCAACAAAGAAGAGGATGATGCTTTATTTTTGGTGTATGGGAGGAAACAGGTGAACTATGATAAACATCACTTACCAGTACTTGCTATTCAACTACACCACTGACAGAATGGGAGAATCATAATCCACGTTTCATCTGGTTCGACTGCTGAGCCTACCTTTGACTGTCTTGAGGTTTGTGTAGCAGCTGGAAAGCCTGACATGTTGTCCTCCCTGTACAGTGAACCTCCCAGAAAAGCAGGGATACAACCAGAACCCCTCCGCTCTCCAGAAAATCCTGAGTGTTGTAAACAACACTCTACTGGAGTCACAGGCAAAAGCTAGAGCTTCCCTGTGATCACAGGCTGTACATTGCACCAGGCACCAAGTCAGCTTTTACAGAGAATCTGCAAGTGTATCTGCCTTTATTTGCTGCCATATGTTCAGTTCAGCTCTGTCTGAGACACCCAGGCCAGGACACTCTCAGTGTTTAATTTCAGGAGGGCTCATTTAGGACAGTTGTGTTCTGTCAGTAAACAGATGTCCTTGATTTGCCTCTATACCAAAACACAACAAGCCCATTTACCTGTTAAAAAAGTTAACTGGAGCATTAAAGCCCTGGTAATTCACACACCCATACAAACATTGCAGAGACAAGACTTTCACAGCACACAACACGAAGAATAATCTCAGCCTTTGCACATTTCTACTACGTTACTTCTTAACTGCATTTTAAACTTTAGCACTGGTTTGAATACAGGACAACAGACTGTAACGAAAACGTACAATATATTATTTGATTCTAGTCAAGAGGTTACATAATCATTAGTGAAGACCTATTTATCTACCTCTTGTTTCATCATTCAGAAATTCAGATACGATTTTTGAATTTCAATTGGCTTATCAAGTGCTTAATGACAGCATGAGATCCTGTCTCCACAGAAAGGGATTTCTGCCTTTCTTCTTCCTTGAAGACTCACGTCCTGTTCACTCTGTCATCCAGCCCTTTCACAAAGCAGATAGCTTAAGTCATCAGATTTATGCAAAAAAGACTAAGTAGCTCTGTTGCCCCAGAGGGCACTTTGCAATTGGATGCTGTTTTACACACACTCTTACTGAAGCACAGTGTTTATCCCTGTGATTTTCATACTGATTTCTTTTTATATTCAGAATTTCTTTGTTTAATGCTTTATTTACAGTGTGTGATAAGGTCAATTACCCCTTCTCTGCTGGAGGTCAGTACCTGCTGCCCCTCAACTCCCTGTACCTTGATGTTACCTGTGCTTCACACTGCATGAAACAAGAGTCAGCCAATGGGTACACGATGCCTGTGCTCTCACCTCACTTATCTCAGACAAAAAGACCCTATTTCTTCTCTCCCCATCCCCACAGCCAAGTAGCAAACCAGTTCTTACTCATCATGCTAATATAAGAACAGTGGCAATTAGCAATATCCACTCCCTCAGTACAACCACCTGCTGAGGCTGCCACAAACCAAACATCTTTCCATGGCTTGTCCCCGGACTGAATTCAACATTTCACAATAGGCAGTTTTCCCTTGGTCAAGGAATGACCCTGCTAATAATATTTATTATCTAACAGATCTCAGACTGAAAGGTCATGTCATATTTCACAAAAAAATATAATGAGCAAAATCTAATAAATAAGAATAAATGTCCTCTCTTTGCAGTGTCTTTTGACCAACTCAGCTAAGAGACTCTGGACCAAGAAATGCTGGAAATAAGTTTGGGAAGGAGCTCACCAGTGCCTTGCCAGCTCTGACAGGTGTGTACCTTTGTGGCCAGCACAGTGCAGTGATGGTATTTCAGTGTGCCGTTTGCATAAATCGCAGCCCAGCCACCAAGTCCCAAGCGAGGCAATCTAAACCTGACCTCTGGCTCTGTTCTGCAGCTGAGACCTGTTTGCTCCCAAAACATGGAAGTGTTCACCATGCACACAAGTGTTTCATCCCCAGTCTCTTAAATGAGAACGATCACACTTCCTCTGTGAAGAAGCTCGTGTTGCTGACAAACGCCTTATATTGCTTTGATTTCGCTGCCAGAGGAGTTACTCCAGCAGATCTCTGTTTGTTTAGGCTGCACGATTTGGGGCAAAGACCCTTCTCTTTTTTGGAGAGACAATACAGAGAAAATGCTGAATCACCTTTATTCCCCTGATAAACTGGTCCTTCTGCAGCCATGGTTCTTTTTAATGCCGCTTTGATGCTGTTCTTGCTACAGCCAAAAGAAAAATGGAAATGCTTTTGCAAAAAATCCTCCTCAGGTTTTGAGTTTGATCCAGAATTCAGTCAATCCAAATCCCTCGATAGTGGGGAAGGGTCAGAAAAATTCTTTCACAGTCACTGCTGGATTAGATTTGTTGCCCCAGAAGAGGACATGTTTTCAGAGTAAACTCTGTTTTCTCTCTAGCTTGGCACAAACTACCATGTGATGCAGTCTGATAAAAGGATGTTTCATTACATTAGCATAGCAGACTTATTTGTCAGTTGTAGACTAATTATCTTGGCTCCTTGTTTGGGGACTGTGGCATCCCTTGCAGTAAATTGCATTTTACTGTGGGCAGCAATTTTGCTCCATTTCTAAAGAATGTCAACACAAAGTTGTGGGGTCTTTTGTATTTCCAAATAAAATATTAAAAATAGTGTGTGGTAGGGGGAGAAAAACAGCCCATCTGTCACAGTATTTCTGAATGAAATGTCAAGCTATTGCTTTTTTCTATGTAGTTCAAACAACAAACAACACTGAACACAGGTCTGATAATAAAATCCACTATATTGCCTCCATATTTCTGAAACTTGGAAGTAGAACAAAAGCTGAAAAATTAACTCCATGCAAGTAAAATTACTAAACTCTATTATCAGCAGCCATTCCTAAAAACAGACAACAGAGTTGGACACCCAGCCAAGCAAGTGACAATCCTAAAGAGCAACTTGCAGAGCGATCAGGCTTCTTTTTAAACAACCTGCATTTAGAAACACTGAAAATAAAATTATCAGCTACATTTTTTACTCAGTGACACGAGTACTAACTCCAACAGGGTGCGTGTAGAGAACAGCAAGGACCTCTTTCTACATTCAAACTCTTAGATGAGAAATTTCAGTTGACTTCGTTTTGGTTGGGGTTTTTTTGTTTTATTTTTTCCAGTTGGAAGAATACCAGCATCTGCTGAAAGGACTCAACAGACAGAAATCATTAGCATAGCCACAATTCATGCCAGACACTCATGTTGCTGGGGTGAGTTAAGCCCACTGACATCACTTGTTCTTTTATAAAATTATACTCTGACTCGATTTTAATATTTTCAGTAAATTATGTTTTCTAAAGACAAATCTGAGAAACTTTAGGAGTAGTAAGTGTCAGTGATGACATACAGTCTTAAGATCTTCCTGTTTGATCTCCTCAACATGGCAAGTCAGAAGAGACTTCATGTCCCATTCAGAAACAATCCAGGGACACCACAAAGTGGGATGGTCAGTGTCTGCTCTCTATCAGCCTTATTTCCTGTTATGTAGAAGGAAATCTCCTGAGAAAAGAAAGGAAGCTGTAGAAGAAGGAATATACAGAGCACCAAAGATGCTTTAAGGTTTTACATCCAATCTGAAAATAAAATGAACCCAAAAGACTACCTTGGTACATTTAGATTTTTGCTTTACGATCACTTACAATTTCATTTTTGCTATCGGGCAAAACCAGCCAACATGATGCAACACCCTGCAAACAGCTGTTAACTCACCCCTGGTCTGCTAAACACAGATCTTGCCATTCCACCTCAGCTAATTTGCAACAGTTTGTGCAGAAAAAGACAGCAAAAGAAAACTGCTTATTCCAAAATATTCACTGCATCTTAAGATGCTACTTGAAGGAAACACAGCTACAAAACAGAACTGGTATCAGGAAGATGCAAGCAGGAAACAAAGCTAAGCAAAATGCTGCCTCACACTTACCTGGTCATTATTTCTCAAAATAACAACATAAATCAAAAGACCAGTGACCATCCACGGACTGCAAGGCATATGGATGATGTCCATAAGGGGGAAAAAAAGGTGGAAATAAAGAAAGGAAATAAATAAAGGCAGGCCAAACACTTAAGCAACAGAAGTGCTGATCCTAGAATATTCCACTCATAACTTCTGGCATTTCTGGAGGTATTTTTAAAGATTGCCACCCTGGAAGATAATGAATGTCAGGTGTAGCTTCCATCTCCAGTGTGATGAGAAGAGATTACCCTGCTAAAGCCTACAAGACATCTTCTATCTCCTGATTTAGAATCCATTGTCCGCTATCAGTTGTCACTCTCCTGAAGGAATGCAAGAATGCTGCCAAACACTGAAAAACAGACAGCTGCAGCAAAGGGCTACCGGCAGCAATCCCGAGGTGCTCTGCCAACAAAACACTTAAATGTTAGTAAAAAAAAAAAAAAGAAAAATTCCATCTCCAGGTTCTTCCATTATTAATTAAACATTTTCTGGTTTCCAAGAAGAAATGCTTGCTCAAACATGTCCTTGAAACCAGGCACATCAACACCACAAACTTTCAAAGTTAAAGTCAAGGGACAGCTCTCTGGAGGGGAGAACACTGTGCCTGACACAAGAGCAGAGCTGGGCATTTCTTGGAGTCTGAGTGGACCAGGCCCAGGTGGGGCATGTTTGATGCTACAGCCAAGGACAACAACAGACTTCCTGCTCTTAAATACAAGGAGAATATTTTGTACCCACCCACAGCCAAGTGGGCAAATGAAAGCCAACATGGAGGGTCAGCCTGCTAGGCTGCCTCTGAACCAGCCTTCACCAGGTAGCACACACAAAACCAGGCAGTTTAAATCACCAAATCAACAGAAACTGCTGCCCGTTTCCATGGGCATTTATTCAAGCCTGTGCAGCCACTCATCTGGGATGAAAGGCCTTGCAATCATGTTGCAATGAGACTTTAAGTTTGGGACAGGCTCTGCACTGCTATCACAATTAATGTAACCAAAAGGCTGTGGCAGTGCAGCCCAGCCAGTGAGCACAGACCTGGTGATCAATAGCAGAACAGGCTCTGAAATAGATTCCATCCTTCAAAATGGCAGTGATTGCCAAGCACTGAATGGTGAATTCTGTGAGAATGACTGGTTTAAGCTCTAATAATATCATAACTATGAAGTTTAGCTTTTCTGCTGAGACATATCCGGAGTAGGCTGGAAACTAAATCACAGAAGAATCACAAACCTCCACTTCAGTGGGGTCAGGACTTCATCTTAGGCAGGTCTTTTAATCATTTCAGAGCAAGGAACTCGATGCAAGTCCTTTACATCTCAATCTCTTGCCTTCATCACTCTGGCATCTATCCTCCCAAGGACTCAGCATGTTGACCTCCATGTAAACCCAGAATAGAGCACGTGCCGCTTTTTGTTGCATCACTTCACTCAAATGAACATCAAGGACAAGATCTCTTCCATTCTATTTGTGGATTTACACTTATCCAACCATTTCTCACATTAGCACAAGATTATTCATTTGAAATGTAATATTTTTTTCTGTTATCAGATCCAAGTTTGGGAGAAGTAGATTTAAAAGAAAAGACACAGAGCAAAGAAAGCTTTCCTGGTTAGAATTTTGGTCAACAGAATATAAAGTTTATCATTTACTGCAGACGGCAGCTATGTAAAAAACATGATGGTGTCAATGTGAAATGAATAAAATAAAGACAGTATTTTCACAAGCTTTCCCCAATGGCTTTAAAATAAGGTCACTTTGATACTGAGGAAAGAGCCTGGTTTCATCCTCCTGCTCTACAGTTTGACACAGCAAGCTGGGCCATTTTTATTAACTGAGACTCTGTCTTATTTTTACTACAGAATTTCCCCCCCACTCTTGAAACAATGACATTGGATACATAAACCTGCACATTTACCAGTTTGTCTGCAATTCTTCCCCTCCCACCCCTCAGCTCCCAGGAATACACAAATCTTTTCATATGCAATCACATTCTTTCCAGTTAAAGCATATATTTTTGGAAAATGACACCAGAAGCTACATTTTACCCTATAAAAGAGTAAACTAACACCAAATTGTTACTTACTGGTAACATAGCTACGCACCTAATTTGAAGTCACTGTCAAAATCTGTCATATATATTAAAAGTTCTCATTGTTATTTAAGGAAAAATTTTAAAAAGGAAAGTAAGAAATATTTCTTATGCTTTTTTCTTCTCAAAAATAAATATACCAGTAAACTTCATACAGAGAATTCTGCTCCTTTTTGTCTTAAAGGGAACCTATTTCTCAACTGAATTGCTTTCCCTACCTTATTACTTGAAGAGATTACAGTCAGGGTTGTATATTGTAGCTCCCCTATATTTAGAAACTGGGTAATAAACCACATAAATAGCACACTGAATAAAACATTAAGACATAAAAGGAGTTAAATAGAACAAAGGGCTAGAGTTTATTGTGCAGTAACCATGTCTGATCCGTCGAAATACAAAGGACTCATAATTCTAGTTAGCAAAATGCAGAGTTGGGATTTCAATCAGGAGGAAGCCGGCGGTGGCTGAGCGCTGGAGCCCCTTCCACAGCCTCGCAGGGCCCTCTGGTGGAAATGAGAATCCATCCCATGGCTGCCCGACAGCACTGCTAGGAAAAATGATGATCCAACCCCAAAATAAGGGGAGAACAAGAAGCCTGGGTTTTTCCTGTTTTCTTGAAAGCAGCAATATTTCTAATACAAAGCTGCATTTTTCAGCTCTCCTTTAAGAAGATTAAATCCTGGAGCCTGTGTAAGTAAAGAATTTTTCCTCTGACTCCAGTGGGGACAGAGTCTGTCCATAAAGCCCCGAAAGCAGAGCAAAAATTTCCTTACAGTTGTGAAAAACTGCAATTGATGTTGAACATTCTGCCCAAAAATTTAGACCTTTCAACCAAGCTGGAAGCATTTCAGGTGAGCATCATCACATAAAACAGTCTGAAAAAGCTGAGCTGCACCAGTAATTCATGGCAGAAACTGCTCAGCTGGCTGTACCAGCTCAGGGTTGCAGGGCCAGCCCTCACATGAGCTGACCTGACAAAGTGTCTTGTCAATGCTTCTTCATTTGTGACTTAGAGCAGTGAGGTGGAAACAAATCTTTTCTGGTACTAAATGTATGTTGCTTCATCCAGCACAGCATGGAATTGATCATTATATTGGTATTAGGTACTCAAGAGCCTGAAATACTGCCCAGTTTCAAAAAAAAAAAAAAAAAAAAAGTAAAATTGGTGCTTATGCTTCCTTTAGCTATTGTCAGGGCAAAAGAGAAACTCTTCAGAAGGGTGTTCACAGCAACAGTCAGATGAACTTTCTTATGTGTCTTCTCCATACAGACATACAAAGAGGATGCTGAAATAATCTGCACGAGCAACATCTTCAGTGGTTTAAGGGTGATGAGAAGGAACATTTCTCCTCTACCTTTTGCCTTTTGACTCTGCCAGTCAAAGCAGTTACAGCGTTCCAATGAAAAACAGGCTGCGGCCTCCAAGCTGGATTCAGGATCCAAACAGCTCCAAGGCAACGGCAGGATCGGCTTGCAGGATTGAAAAGCCTCTCCCCTAACAGGTATTTGATGGTGGTGAATATTTCACAAAGCAAAAGAAAGAACCGGGTCGGTCTTACACTTTATTACAGTGAAGAGGCCTCCATTGTCGACTGCTCAATGCCATTCTCTCCCACTTTTCAGGAGCAGGACAGCTATTGAGTCCATAAGATCCAGTCTCTGTTCCTGCCTGAATAGGGCAGACAGCTGTCAAACGTCATTCTTTCAGGCAACATCTAGCATGACCTAGGTCAATAATTGTCTTTTCCCAGATTAGGCTCCTTAAAAATGGCAGCATTTTGAAAAGAAAAAGTCAATTCCTACTTTTCGTCTTAAATTCTCTTGTCTGTTCTTAGTAAATAAAGTTCCTTAGCTGTAGCAAGTACACATTTATTTAAAGGTGCTGATGATGTCAAGTATATCACTTGAAACACACTGATTGTCAGGAGCAGACACAACCTCTTCTTAAAAACCAGCTCCTCTCAAAGCATCCCAAGCTGGGCACCTCATGCCTCCCAGCTCAGCAGGTACCTGTCAGGTTACAGCTGCTGGACCCAAGGGACAGAGGAAAAGCCTTTGCTGAACCCAAAGCTTGGATTCATCCCTCTAATGTGCTTCAGGACATTTTACTTTGAAAAATGTGAATGCTGCCTATTGACTGCAAAAAATTTATCTCAATTGCTATCCAAGAACATGCTAATTTGTATGAAATAAATGAGGCTAATTATTTGTTTTCCACAAAACAGGCTCTGCTAAAAGCTCTGAATTATTTGCTTTCCTGATGAACAAGGCAGCACCTTGCTCACGTAATAGATTCCGTCAGAGATTTGATTATCCATCAGAAGGTCAATCTATGTGTTGTGTCAAGCAGCAGCAAAGATAAGATGAGGCTGGAAAACGCAGGCCCCTTGAGGAGAGCCCCCCAAACCCGCTATATCCTCTGTGGTGCCAAGGGTCAGACGCAGGGAGCTGCAGAATCAAAAATGGGATAGCTGCTTCATCTGCCACATGGAATCAAAGCGGGATGGGGGTCACTTCAGTGTGCCTGGAGGGAAACTCACATTTGGGGAAGAACAAGACACTATAGTCTAAAAAAATGCATGGAGGCTCCAGCTTCATGGGTGTCCATTTGAAAAACAGCTCCACAATCAGACCAAACTATTCATGAGGAACAGAACCTTCTTCTCACTTACCAGAGAAATCACAGTGCACAAATATGCTTGAAGTCAAGCAACTTGGCTGTTTTTGTGGTACCTCTTTGATAGGGTGGAAAGAATTCCTGCTGTCAATTTGAGGCCTGCTCTCAAGTATTCTGAAATTTTATGTAAAAAATATTGTCACAAATTACATAATACCCTGTGTTCGTCATACAAGCCCACAACACAAGATCACTGCTGCCTTATTACAGGTGTTTCCCTTTAGATGCACAGGCAAAGTGCATCTCAAAATGACAAAAGTAACATTTCTTCTGACAAGACTGCTCCCCAGATGACAGAAGCTGCAGAAGGCTGTTCTCCAGGTTTTTCTGCAGAGTCAGCTCTGAAATGCTCTGCTATTAACTTGTGATTGTGCATAAACCCCCTTCCTCATTGAAGTGATACAACTGATTCCCAGAACAAAGCAGCAATATGGGTCATCCTCCAACACTGCATCCACTGGACTCACTCCTTAGGCTTTTACTTCAAAATGCAGTTATTCTCCATAAACTGTGACTGTATTTTACAGCAAACGTGAGTGTTGCACAGCCAGGGAAAGCAGAGCTGATGGTGGGGGAAGGCAAGGAGGAGGTTTTTTAGCTCTCAGAGACACAGCAGCTACGTGCAGGTCAGTCAGTCCTGTTTGCCAGATATTTAGATATCTGAAGATATTTTGGAGAGCACAGGAGGAGCCTTCAGCTCCTACCTAGACAACCACTGGAAGCAGCCAGGAAAGAGATCAATAGTTTCTCTCTTCTGGAGGATGGAGCCTCTACCAAAAGCATCTCCACTTCCCAGCCCTGAGGGGAGTGGATGCTAACATTAGACCTGGACCCACAAGAGTCTGGCTCAGAGCTAAGAACATTGCATATGGATTTGAGGACTAATACCTAATTTAAGAATAAGGCCTCATCACAAAGAGCAACACTTGCAGAAATCCCCAAGCCAGAATGAAGCTGAGTGTGGTGCTGAGAACACAGACCCATCATGGAGTTTGCAGCCAGATTTTTGGCCTCTCCTGAAAAGCAGCACTGACAGGTGGCATTTTGTTACTTTACCTCTCTCTCTAGTGGGATCAAAGGTGGCACAGTCTTAGCACAGCTATCCCATTTTATTTAGGACTTTCATGGATACCTTTGCATTAGCACTGGTACATCTGTATCTCTTTCTGCTTTCAAGCTGATGTCTGCGTGATCCTACCAGATCTAGTCCGTTCTAGAAGTCAACCCAGCTTGGGTTTTTCAGTCATTTATAATATGATAACACATCGTGCCTGGTAGATATTTCCCTACTACAATAGTACATCCCCCTTAAATCCAAGATCTTTTTTTTCCTCACTATGCCAGTTAGGAAAAGGAGAGTATCACAGGCTGATCTAAAGCACAGGTCAGAATTTGTGTTAGTCAGTGAAAGAACCGGCTGACATGAGTCTGAGGGCTTCGATTTATTGCCCACCAAAGCAAGTTATGCTGTTGTAAAGTCAGTTGATAACGACAGGATTAAGAGTGTGAAGATAAAGATGCATCTCAGAATGTCTTTGGATAAGGATAAAGCAAAATGACACAAACAAATCCCAAAGTCCTAGCAGTCATGAAGCGACTCCAAAAACCTCCTGGCCAGCTTCAGTACATAAAATAACTAGAGAAAAGCCACGAAAATTTACAATAACTCTTTTTTTCTTGTTGGTGGTGTATTTTTAACCTATTGCACTGATTATAACATGCTGTCAACAGCCTCATCAATTATCCATTGCTAGAAAGTGGGCTGTAACATGCTGCAAGTGGTATTAATTGGTCTCAGTAGCACATAATGAGTTTAAAAGCTCCTACCTGTATGCCCCCGGGGATGGTGACTAGAGGCAGACAACAATTTACAGCAGACCATTAACACATAGACCAGAAAGAGCCAGTCAGACAGAAGCATTGATTTGGCACAGAATCTCATCCTGGAGGCAGAAAAGGAAGCAGTTGAGTGAAAGAACAATGTGAGTAGGGAATAACATAAAATTGATGTGGGGAAGGAAAAGCTGAAAGGACGCTGAAGAATAATTAATGTGGCTGATTACAAGGCAACACTCACAAAATCAACTTCATAATTTGGTTGAGATCAATTCTTTGTTAAGGACATTTTAGAATTAGAAGCAATGTCTATCACACATCACGTTACCCACAAACATATTTGTAGTAACCCATTACGAGTGCAATACAGGTCTATGAATCTGAGATAAGGGATGGGTTCTTTTGTCTTTTATTAAGATCCAGCCTCACTCAAATTTAAATATTATTTAAATATTTATGAATTGTGTTACTATTTTTAAACTGCACCTCCCCCAGTGATAGAAATAATATTTCATTTTTACTTAACACTTCTCAGGACATATTTACTAAAGCTACCAACTGCCCTGCAGCCTTGCACAGGAATTGGCTGGGTCTCCCAAACATACAATATTTGGGAGTTTTCCTGGAGATCAGCAGGTTTGCTGAGGGTAAAACACTCATGAAACAGCACCACAGTCAAATATGAAAGGACATGCCAGGGTGTTGGAAACTGCATCTCAGAAAATATTTGCTCTAGAGAAGGTGTTGTTAACTCTTATTCAGGTTAGTCTTAGAACTAAGATCGCACATCCTCAGTAATTTTTCTGCAAATATCTACAATTAAATCCCCCAATAGCTTATGTTATGCCATTCATCATATAGAAAGGGAATCTAATCATCTTTTTAAACTCAGTTATGATGATTTATTGCTTGCATGATACATAAATGGGCATTATATGGCTGAACCCTTAGATACTGTGTTCCGTGCTTTCAGCAAATTCTGCAAGCAGGAATACATCAAATTAATTAAAGGCAATTTATAGATTTGCATAAATTGAACCAAATACTCTTCATGGCAGTGACATTAGTCTGCAATTAATCAGCATGCTGGGATTTGGGCGAGCCTATCATATGCTTATTTGCACCAAAAGGTCCTTTAGGAGCTACTTCCCTTTGCAGATTCTAGTTCTGAGCTGTCCAAGTATTTTCTAAAAAAAAAAAATCTGTATATCTTGAAAATACATAAGACTACTCAGCTAATCCAATGTTCAAGTGCTGAAGAGATAAGTTTAAAAAAAAAATCCCAAGCAACACATGCCTTAGACAGCTCTACTGTCACAACCAGGTGACACACTTGGATGTTGTTTAAATTTGATAAACATCTACAAATGAAACCAAAACAGAAGCCATGTTTTCTCATTTTAAATTGCTTGCATAATTTCCCTTTTCACACTTTGAAAAACAATATTTTTTCTCTAATTGTAAATGTTGATAAAGCCCAAACAAATAGAAAATGCACTTATTAATATCAAAAGTTATGAGACAAGAAGCCTGCTGCATGTAAATATATTTTAGCAACAAATACATTTGTTTACATTTGAGAAAGAAATACATTGGTGCAAACCCCAGCATCTTCAGCCTACCATTTTTTTAAAAAATTACACAAATATTGCCAAAAAAAAAATAGCTCACCACGTCTACAGATTTCAGAAAATGGAAATTATATATAAAGAAGCCACAATTTAAGGACTGGTTTGGTAAAATGGTACCTTTTCTGGCTTTAAGGAGATACTCTGTTTTGTGCCCCATATGTTGCCACCCTGAATACAGGAACAGACACCTGATGGCCTTTTACAGCTGTATATAGGAGCCTTCTGTGAGCATCAATCAAGCCCAGAAGATAAAGACATCACTGCTCCTCACCTACCCTATGAGTACCCTCTTCTGGAGCACTCCCAGGTTAATTCAGAGCAGCTGAACCTAATTCACCTCTTGCATCCAGCTGAACCACATAATGTCACTGCAGCTAATAGGATTGAGTCACTGTGAAACCAGCATAAATGTTATTATTGCTGTTGATCCAGTATTAGCCTAACTGCCTGGTAAGTTCTGAAATCAGTGTACCATTTCAGATTTTGGTCATTCAGATCTTTCCCACGCAATTGAACCTCTTTTTCTTTTCAGGAGAGAGCTGAATTTAACCTTAGTTTTCTTGGTCTCTCCATGAGAAACACACAGCTTACAGCTCATGCACCAGTTGCCACTGAATAGGATGTCATCATCTGTTCACCACCCAATCCCATCCCTCTGTTGCTCTAAATGCAAACACTCAGATCTACCCAAGTATCAGTGGACATCCCAGCTCTGGTATCACTCTGATATATCACTATGAAGTCAGAAACCTTCCTCCAGGCTTCCTGAGGTGTGGCAGAAAGGAGGATTTAACCCTTGGAATTAAATACCCCAGATCAGGCATTTTGAATGTGCCATTTCTGGTAGGAGTTGGTTGAAGGGACCGGTGTGATGATGGACAGATCCCAAATCATGCATCATATGCTCAACAGCTGCTATTTCAGCACTTAAATCGACCCAGGTGTTCCCACCATTCCCAGTGCAGGAGCAAAACTGGTCTCAGTGGAAATGGTCACGTACTGACCTATTTTCAAAAGTTTTCCCCAGTTGAGTTTGACTCTTTTGAGATATTAAACAAGGAATGTGAAACCAGGGCTCATCAGGCTAACAGGGTAACCCTACCCCTGTGTAAGGATGTTCAAGTCCAGGAATAAGTGTATCACTACAAAGCATCCACTTGGTCATATCCAAACTGAAAGGCTGCTAAAAGCATCCAGTATCATCCAAACGACACATTTGCAGACTTCAGTCTGCCTTGCAGGTAGACAGGACACAAGTTTTCAGCACGCTAATGTAAAGAAATACAAGAGGATCTTTGAAAAGGCAGGGAAAAAATGAAATTTGGCAGATAGATGCAGCAAGGGGTGCTGAGCCCTTCAGCGCCTGTGGGCTGCTGCTTTCAGAAATGTCAAGCCTTCATTCTCTATTGGATTCAAGTGGATATTGTTGCTAACCAGAACAGCGAATCTTCAGTGTCATTTGAAAGATAAAAAGTGCTCTTACCTTGGGGACTTTGCAAGAATTTTGTTCCAGTCAAACACAATTATTTCAGTGTGTTTTTCATAGTTATTCCAGATTCCCATTTGCGGCAGCAAATAAACCTTTCTGCATCTCAGAATTTTTCCTTCACTTCGGGGACCTAGAAAGAAAGCCACGTTACACTGCAATTAATGTCTGGAATGGTGCTGTAAAATACATCTTTGTTACCAAAATCTTAGTTTCACAGTGCCATCTACAGTGCAATCTGGGGCAAAAGGCAGCAGTTGTATTGCTCTGTTCTTTCTGAGAACACAGAGAAGCTGTGGTGAGGCAGCTCTGAGATATCACTGCATTAACCAAAGGCAGAGTTTGCTGTACTAGGAGTTGCAAACAATGTGTGCAGCTTACTGGGGCCTTATCACCACATGCCCTCTCACCACCCGACTGCTGGGAAAGCTGTAAGGTCTAAGACTGCACCATAATGCAAACACATTTCCACATGGTTCCATGAAGCCTCCAACAGTTTGAACCACAGTTTATTACAGATAGAGGGGAAAATCTGGCATTGTCTTCATAAAGATTTAGCCCAGGCCCTGGAGCCTGCCTCAGGAGCAGAGGGTCACATCCACGGGAGTGTGTCTGGGATTATGCATTATTGCACCCTCTGACTCTGCTGCCTCTCCTCACTTCCAGCATCACCGCTCACACCCAGCCCACCTACAGCTAGGAGTTACACTTTGAAATCTCCACATGGAAACACTTTTGCAGCAGCACTGACACACGTTCCAACAGAATAATGAGCTCAAACACTCCATTTTATAGACGTTCAGGCCTCTTTGCTTTTACTGTTTATGTTTGTTCTCTCGCTTCCATCCCTGGGCACAACTTGACCTTCTGCTATTGAAAACACGACACAGAGCAATTTGTGAGAGTAATAACAATGTGGTCTTCACCTACACAGTGATCACAATAACTTTTTCTCATCTTATCCACCATTCTTTTCATTTCACTCTTCCTTTGACCAATTAGAAATCTGCTTTTAAGAAACACGAAATTACACCACCACACCGGAGGGCAGAGCATGTCTGGGGTCACAAAAGCACATAGGCAGATATCTTTCAGCAGCTCAGGACAGGAAAGCCCCTGGCTCAACACACTCACAGAATCACAGAACCTTCCAATCACAGGTTGGAAGGGACCATAAAGCTCATCTTGTTCCAAACCACTGCCGTGGGCAAGGACACCTTCTACTAGACCAGGTTGCTCGAAGCCCCATCCAACCTGGCCTTAACAGCTCATTTTTGTTCAGAATGCCATGAGAAAATAGAGTAATTGATGGAATTAAAGAGGTGCCAGGCCAGCAACCTATAATTAATCACATTTTACTCTCTTCACTTTCCAAGGTGGAGTTCCAGGGTGAGCCAAAATCAGCGGTTCTATCAAATCAGTAGTGGAAACCAAAACAAAATGTAGGCAAAGAGCTGTCTTAAGAAAAAGCACTACCATCCTGTATTAATCCTTTCTTCCACAAATACACATAAAATAAAAAATAAAAATAAAAAAAACATGTGCCTCAAAAGGCCTATTAAGAAGAAGCAAACAAACAGGATTTTCAATATAATATTGACTGACTGAAATGGTTATGTGCTACATTTTTACCCATTTCATAATAGGACAGGTAGATAAATATATTCTTACAGTGCTCTTGTAGAAATCAATACTGCAATACACTAACTTGGTGTTTAGTGCTTATCTGTTCCATAATTTTTATTAGAGAGGAAAATAAAACCCTGTGCAGATGCATCTGCAGGTAAATACAAATGTCAGTGTAACCTGTTCTGTAAACACATGTTAAACACTGGTAAAAGGCAAGGGAGTATTGATTAGTCCAACTCACTCTAATTAAGTGGATGCAGCAAAAGTGACAGATGATACATCCACCTGCATATCTCCAGGCTTTCTGATGCCTTCCAGGCAGTGATATTTCTTTAAAAAATAGAGCTGTATGAGGGGAGATTAAGGCAAACTCCTGAAACCAGCTTCAGCTGGTTCATGTCAATAAAGGAGATGGATCAGAACAGAAACAAGAGGCTCACCTGGTTAATAACTGTAAAAGGAATTCCAGCCTTTTCATGGCAAAAGCACGCTTTGTGTGTATTTTGTGAACAGTGGGTTTAACTGCTGGCCCCTGACTTGTCTCAGGGTGACACATTACTTTGGAAAACAGAGCTTCTTGTTTATTTTTATGCAATGAACTCTAGCCAGCAAGCAACTGAACTCCATCTCCAGCAAAGATATAGAAAAGAAGGAAGAGGGAATGGGAGAGGGGAAGGGCTCCATTTTCTGTGTTTATGCACGGACTGGCCATGACCAACTCCTGTTTTGCACAGGAGTTCTCCAGAGGCTACACCCCTCCCCCGTGGCAGTATTTAGGGCAAATGAAGATTGTGGGTTCTGGGATCTGGAGGGAATTGCAACAGTCAGGACTGCTGCACCTCAGTCCCAGCACAGTCTGCTCTCTGAGCCTCTGCACTCCAGGAAAATGGGTATAAACAGCATTTCCCTGTGCCAGGGAAGTGTGTCAAGAACAGAAACAATAAAGGTCTAAAGTTATTTGAAAACTGTATAGACACTGTGTAATTCCTTTGACAGATGGAACAAGATGACATTTTAAATTAGGTGCATTTCCTACCAATATTTACATGTTGTAAAATGCTTCTTACAGCTACTTTCTGCAAAGAATAAATTACTAAACCATTTTATGCCATCTTTTATAATAAGCTATTAAATAATTTAGAAAACCTCCTTTCATTAAATATTTAAAAGGCCTTAATTTCTCCATTCTAAATAATTCCTCACTTAAAATACAACTGTGCATCCCTTAAAGACCCCTCTTGTGTAAAGCAAGGGGTGAGAAGGAAAGAAATTTGGGGGTCATGTACTCTTCAGGGGATTTGCCAGCCTGACTTTAACCCCATTGTCAGCCTGGTCAAACTCTTATCTCGTACTGAATAAAGGAAAAGGAAAAATAGAGCAATATCTGACATTTCTTAGAGTAGGGGGAAAAGGCCCCTTCCAGCCCAAACCATCCCTGACTGTGTGCTGATATTGCCCCCCGGGCACGGGACAGTTCCAGCGCCGCGGGCGGGTGCTGTCCCTGTCGGGATAGAGGGGCTGCGACTGACTGTCCCTGTCGGGATAGAGGGGCTGCGAGTGGATGCTGTCCCTGTCGGGATAGAGGGGCTGCGAGTGGATGCTGTCCCTGTCGGGATAGAGGGGCTGCGGGTGACTGTCCCTGTCGGGATAGAGGGGCTGCGGGTGGATGCTGTCCCTGTCGGG
>VZTE01000186.1:155512-214757 GCA_013397775.1 Eulacestoma nigropectus
AGGATCCCGACTCTTCCCGAAGGATCCCGACTCTTCCCGAAGGACCCCGACTCTTCCCGAAGGATCCCGGCGCTTCCCGAGGATCCATCGGGGCGGTGCTGCCCCCTGGCGGCCGCTCGCCGCCGCCGCCGCCGCGTCCCGGCCCCGCCCGCCGCTCTCCGTGAGGAGCTTTAACCATTCCCAGCTCCTGGCGGCGCTCGGGAAGCTGATCAAAGCTCACCCGCACCGCCAGCCCCGCTCCCTGCGCCCCGCCGGAGCCACCCCGGCCCCGAGGGATCCCGGCCCTCCCGGCGGCAGCGCTCCTCCGTGCCGACGCAGCTGTCCATGACAATTAGCGCCTGTCATTAATCACGTTAACGCGTCGCTGTCACAGGGTTCGTGCGTTCAGCCTGCCCTTGGAGCGGGGGCACCGCAGGGTTGTGCTGACCTTCACCTCACAGTGACCGCCGTGTCCTCCAGCTGCCCCCTCAGCCCCAGCAATGGGCGGGTGCAGGGAAATAACGCGTCTCGCATTCTGGATTTGGTCCCTTAACCCTCACCCAGAAATCTCTGCATCCACTCACGTAACTGCAGCTTGCTCTGAAGGCTTTGAGTGTCAGTAAATCCACCTCAGCCGAGTTATTCCAACAGTTAATTAACCTCACTTTAAACACTGCGCCTTCCAGCTTGTACCTCCTGATACATTCTGGTTGTTTTCCCAGCTGGCACATCCCACAGGGATGTGTCAGGTCTTTAAAGGCCTCGGTTCTGCCTGCCCTTACTCACAGCAAGTAAGGGTTACACCAGGTGGGAAGGCACTGTGCAAACTGAGAGGACATAAAGTTACCCATGTAGTACAATCACAGAATCACAGAACGGTTTGGGTTGGAAGAGATCTTAAAGACCCCCCTGTTCCACCCCCTGCCATGGGCAGAGACACCTTCCACTATCCCAGGTTGCTCCAAGCCTCATCCAACCTGGCCTTGAACACCTCCAGGGATGGGGCAGCCGCAGCTGCTCTGGGCAACCTGTGCCAGGGCCTCACCACCCTCACAGTAAAGGATTTTTTCCTAATATCCAATCTAAACCTACTCTTAGTTAGTTTGAATCCACTCCCCCTTGTCCTGTCACTTTATGCACTTGTAAAAAGTCCCTCTCCACCCTTCCTATAGGCTCCCTTCAGGTACTGGAAGGCAGCATAAGAGTAAGCTCACAGTGCAAGAAAGTAAAACTTTCATCGGGTCCATTCCTTCTTCCCTTTACTCCCAGAGCTGACATCAGCTCTTCTGCTTCCCTACAGGAATCTCTGAGGGATGGAGGTCCAGTCACATCAAGCTTCCCACAGCAAACTGAAGTGAGAAGGCTCTTCGAACTGCACAAAAATCAGCCAGGCAGGTGTCCAAAAGAACACAGGGGCACTGCAGCAGTGCCCAGCCCTCTCAGACCCCAGCAGACTCCCTACACACTTCGTGGGCAATTTTGAACTGTTTTTTATGAGATCACGTCCCATTTACGACATCAGTCTCTGCTGGCAGCAGCTCAGTCTGTCACCACGAGTCAGCCCTTTCCACAGGAATATTTCAAAATCTCACTTAACAGCAACTGGGGGACGTGGGGAGGAAAAGAAAACAATGCCAATGAGAGCTAGAGGAAATAAACCCCACATCCTCCTGAGGAGGGAGAACTGAACTGCTGTTATAGCTACATAACAGGAGGTATCGACCACACCAGCAGCCAGACCATCCACACACAGACAGACATCCTCTGTGCCATGGGTTTGGAGAGAGCTGGGTCTGTCTTCAGCAGCATCTGGAATTCTCTAGGGTATATCTGTCCTCACCACCTCCTTTAAACACGAGAACAAACCTTTTGTCTGTTGTGAGCATGTAAAAAAGATGTCCTGGGAGGATATCCTGCAAAACATGCCTAAATCACCCTAATTTTCTGGCCTAGACACCACAGACTTCCTTAGTTAATAGTGCCAGATTTACAGTAGTGACTTGGGTGGATGATCTGTTAAAAAGACTTTTCAGTTTGACTCATTTTAAGTGGGAGTCTGTGGCCTCCAAATTTGAGCCAGCAGAGCTCAGATCACACAGAAGCAGAAAGAGCAGTGCACAGGATCAGGAAACAAATTCAAGCAGGGACTGAGGGCAAGGAACAGAGGACTGACTGCCGGAAAACCCAAAGTCCAAAGAGTAAGGAGGAGTTTGAAATCAAAGCTGTTGCTTCCTCTGCTCTCTCAACAAAAACTGAGTTCTCATCTTTCCTCCAGGATAAAGTCCACCAAGTCCAGGAGGACAGCTCAGAGCACAAAGTGCAGCTATTCTGACTGTCAAATGGAGGCAGAATAGACCCTTTTCTCCATACAGCATTATTTATTATTCATCACCAGCCCACTAAGAACCATTCTGCCAAACCCCTGAAAAGGCAGGTATCACCATCAAGGTTTCATTTTAAAGGTTGCACAGACTTAACCAATGTGGACAGCCAACACAGGAGATCTCATTACAGCCCAGCATTTCAACTCTTTCAATTACCTTTATCAGAAAGAATTTCTCCTTGTGATTATCCAGATTCTTTCAGTCCCTCACTGCAGCTCAAAATCTTCTCCATCCCTCTGTGCAAGCCCTGCTTAAGAGATGTGCAGGCTTCAGGCACTTTGTTCAAGGGAGAGCAGGAATGACTCCAACCCTGTTCAAAGAGGACACAGAGCAGAGCCAGTGCCCTGCTCCACTCCCAGCTGCGCCCCCAAAAGCAGAGCAGCTCTCATCTAAAGCAGGCAGCGTACCAAAAAAATGTGGAGAGAAACATCTTTGAAGGAAATCTCTTCAGCAGGATGTTTCAGACACAGCAAAAACACATTTTCCCCTACTGTAAACTTTGCCTGCCAGGTAGCAAAGCATTAAAGTTGTTGCACAGGTTGTCTTGAGGCATAAAACACTGTTTTCTCTACCCTGAGCTGATGGAAGAATTTAATTTCTCCCATGGAAGGCAAAGATAACTGACCTTTTATAGAGCAGGTCACTCACCTTCCTTCCTTCTCACCAGGGACCCAGCTGAGCTGGTGGGTTATTTTGCAGAGGTCACTCAGAAGAGGAAGAAATGGATGGAAGGGCTGGAGGAGGAAAGCTCATGTCCATTTGTGCCTCTGGATAATGCACTGAGAGGTCCCAGACCTATTTTGGGTGTGGGGTGGCCAGCCCAGGGCTCACATGCAAAAAGCAGATAATTCCTGACTAGGAGTGGCCATTCAAATTAAGAGCAAGAGGCAATCCAAAGGAGATAACGTGAAAATTAAGAGTCAGCAAGTGCAAATGGTAAGGAAAGGTAGAAGTAACTGTGTTTGTTTAGTCAAGAAAAGAGTTTGTTGGAGACATGTCAACTGTCTCCTTGAAGAGGCTTGGTTTAAAGAAGGGCAGGATTTAAAGTGGTTCTCTGTAGCTACTGCAAGTAGCATAAAAATAAATTCAGTGTCCTGCAAAGATTAATTGATGTGTGCCTGAAGAGAAACTTTCGATATCTAAGGTGGGGAAACTAGTGGTACAAACTGCTCAAAATCTCATGGAGCCTGGTTCGTGGAGATTTCTTTAAATTGGATGAACACCTGTGGGGTGGTCAAGGCTCCCCTCTCCATCCACAGGTTGGATTACATGTTTGCTCAGAGCATGTAACAGGACTACATACCCTTTATGCCCTGGAGCAAAAAACCACTGGGATATAAATGCGAGATAGTCAGTCACTGTTCAGTGCATCCTCAATACCCTGAATCAAGTCAGAGGTTACTGGAGGAAAATCATGGCAGAAACGAACTGAAAGTTCCTCCTACACATGTTGGGTTTTTCGTTCAGGCAGAGTCAGAGTGTGTTGCATTTAGAGATCTTTCTGGTGGTTCTTAGGGTCCTCATGCAACCAAATTTGGTTCTTTCTGGTTCTACTGCATTAGAATATTTTATTCTCTTGTTTATTCCTAAAAAAACCTCACTCACAGTTACTGCATGTCCATTCATGCTTCCCTAAGCCTTATTAGGCCCTGACAACAACAGGGCCTTCATTTCGGTGTCACCAATGTAACCTAGTCCCTGCTTTTGTTTCAACTCCCAAAACACTGCAAGAGGCAAGCACAGAACAGCCAGTTTTGCTTTTAGAACACAAGCATGTTTTATGAGCACTGCATGCACATTGGCTGATGAAGAATCCCAACTGTCTGTATATATGGGATAATTGTTCCACTTGGGACTCATTAGCTAATTATTTAAAGATTCTAAGGAAAAGCATTTCATAAATATAGCACTAAATTTCCAGAAGTGTAATTACAGGCTGAACACACATTTTTTAGCACCTGTGTTATCCACTACATAAGCCAGTAGCAAAGTACCTTGTGGTGTGCTGTCTCTGCTCTCTGTCAGGCTTGGGGCAGGACAGGATAACTGCTACGAAATTGAAACGTAACGTTTTTGGTATTCCTGTTTTGGTAATAAAAACAACACAGGTTGGGGTGGTTTAAAATTCTGCCCCTAACATATCCTTCATTCTCAATAATGAAGGATAAAACTTGCACAGGGTGAGAGAAGCACAAACCAAAAATCCATAACCCAGATTCTTGATCTTGTTTTGTCGCTTGACTTTGATGCTATGGGATCAGCTTTTTACTCAATGTTAGAAAACATTGTTTGCTTATCAGTAACTTCCTCAAGTTACTCTGGAAAAACATTGCTCTACTGAGAAGAAGAATTCCAGAATAGGATTCCTGACCCACCAGTTCAGGAATTGTTACTCAAAAGTAAAAGGTGTCACATTGCAGATTGACAAAAATAAGGCAATTTTATGGCATGGAGACTTGGACTTGAGTGAATAAACAACTACATTTAAAGGAGAACTCAGTCTTGTTCAGTCTGGATTCTCGTTAACTGAGCAAAAGCATATTTAGAACCAATCTCAGAGTTTTATTTTCTTTTCTGTGGTTTGGCAACCCTAGCTGGATGGAAGCCCTGCCCATCACACCCAGTGCACCCCCATTGTCTGTGTATGCACAGGCTCTACGTCCCTCCAGCAGGCTCTGCCTTTCTCCTTGTAACCAGAAAAATTCCAAATCCCACTAGGAATACACAAAGCAACACTCAGCTATTTTCATTTCCAGCAGCACCAGGAACTGCATTCCCTTCTGCAAGAGAATTTCAGAAGTCCCATAAATTACATTTTGCTCCTTGCATCCAGAAGGAATTTCCTCCATCCTTTCCTTCCATTCCTCTTCCTGCCCAGTCCTTGATGCCTCCTTCCCTGCCCAATCTCAGCCCTCTGTGTTTCTTGCTTGCATAGCCCCTTTCCCTGCCTCCTCTGGGAAGTTGTCCTGCTTGAGAGTAGCCCATGTGCGAACCCCCCAAAAAAGGGCTAGGAGGCAGGGGAAGAGACCCCCAGCTGAGGTACCTACAGATCAGTCGTGAAAAAGGTCTCCCATGGCAGGTTAATCACCTGCTGGATGTTGTTTCCATCCCTTCAGAGGCACGAGGAAGCCACACACAGAGCTCTGGCACCGTTGCAGTGGAAAAGGAGCAAACCTCTAAAGGTGACCGACAGCTTCCTGTGGCTGCACTACCAGGACAGGAGAGCAGCAGCCACAAAAAGCTGATAGCTGCTCTTCAGAAACAGTAAGAGAGATGTTAACATGGTATTTCCTTCTCAAGCACCTGGATTGTCAGAGGATCCTCCTTCCAGCACCTGTCACAGCTGAGGGAATAACATGTTTCCATACAGGAGGCTCAGCCAGTGACTCTGGCTGAAATATGAATGCAGTCAGGCTTTGAATGAGTAACACCACGTCCTCTTCATGGCTAAGGCTAGAAACTTTCTTTTTTATTTGGGGTTTTTTTGGTCTCGCCTTTTTTTTTTTTTTTTTTAATAATAATAATTTTCATTTCCACAAAGCTCAGAGAAGCCTGAACTTCAGACTTTCAGTTCCCAATCTGCCTACGATGGATTTTTCTTTTTATGTTCTTCATTCATGCAAAAGCCTCTTCATGATCATGTAACAGTGTGCATGACTGATGGGAAGAGCAAGAGGGAGGGTAAGTGGTATAATTTTGATTATGCTTTGAAATGCTCAGGGTTGGAAATGAAGTATGAGATTCCCCCCACTTCTCCTGCCTCTCTTGAAGGCAATTATGATTGCCTTAAAGATGTGAGATCTGTTGAAAGTAACAAATCGTTGATTGTTTATTTTCAGGGTAGACAACAATCAGCTTTTAATCAGCTTCTCATCACTGCTAGAGAGCTATTAAGTCTCTTAAAAATAATTAGAAAACAGAAAAGAAAAACCTTCTCCAATTATTTTCATCCAGGAAACTGAGATTTTATGGAAAAAAAAAAACACCTCAAGATTAACAGAAAAAAAACCAACTTAACATAGTGGCACATTAAGTTCTCTCTCTTAGCAATGAGATATTGTTTGCCAGAGGTTGCATTGTGCTTCCTGAGTTTGTATGAGGTTATGGATATTGGCACCTGAATAAGAAGCAGTATTTTCAGTCACCTTGGGCAGACACTCAGATATTTCTGCTGAGCATTTTTTTTAAGGAAATTGTTTGTACGAGTCTTCCATTTCTCTGATTTCTGACTATTCACAGAACCCTGGCTTTTGGATTCCCACAGTAGACATTTTTTCCATTTTTGAGTAAATAGTCTGTGAACGTCTGTCCTGGGGGAACAGTACTCAAACTTAACTACAATAAAGAGAGCAACCTCTAAATTTCAATTATATTTGAATTAGCAACAGGTATGAAACATCTCAAATTTCACCTTTTGTGTTTTCAGATGGGCAGCTGAATAGTCATTTCAGCTCATCTACAACTTTCCAGAAGCTTTCCCTACCAAAAATGCCATGAAAATATCCCCTCAGTGTGCCTCATTTACTACTGCCTCAGACGTTAATAGTACAGTGCTTGTAACTCAAACGTATCTCAAATTAGATCAATCATGAGCACTTTGCTGGCTCCTGAGACTGCTGCTGTCCTGCCCAGCAGGTATTTGCCTTTCAGGTGATGGCCAGGCAATGTCCTGAGTGTTCCTGAGGTGCAGTTACACAACAAGGAGCCTTTGGTAAGAGACTGGGGGACAGACAGGTTTTGTCACTGTCACATTGCAAGGAACCTGCTCTCCAAAAAAAGTAATGGACTGCAAATGCCTTAGGGACTCTAAGGGACAGCTCTCTAAAGAGTGTGTGAGTGCCCAGCTAATTAAGTTCTCCCCACCAGGACCCCGGTGGCTATATCTTTTTATTTTATTTTCTCTATTGCCCATTGGAGGTGAATTGTGATGACTGTAAAAAGGGATTCTTCTTGTCCATCGATCAGTGTTATACTCATTTGACCTACTAGTGTCTCTTTAAAGACTGATGAACTGGAACACAAAAGTGGAACTCTCAGTTTGACTGTTCCCACCTGAGTTTCCTGCACTATGAGATACATTTTTAAAGAGGCCCATGGAGTGGTTGCACCAATGGTTCAAATTCCAGGGTTATTGCACACAGCATTTTCATGGCCTGGCAAGAGGCAAGACAGCAAAGACAGTCACAGGACTGGTTCATATTAAAAACTGCTTTCATTAAAAATGTGCTACATCTCAGGACCAGAGCAGGAATTTAAATCTTCTGCTTTAGTACTGGTCACAAATTAAATGAGAAATGGCAACACTAATTTTAAAAAAAAAAAGGAAAAAATTACTTACTGGATTTATATTTTCCCCTCACCAACTGAAACCCCTCCTTGCAAATGACAAATGTTTTGGCTAAGATTAGCAAGAGAGGCTGCAAGCAGCCAAACCTTCACTCACCAGAGGGTACACCCACGTCCAAAAAGGCAGATACAGCTTTTTAATTTAGAGCTGTGCCTTGCACTAGGCAAACCCCACATGTTTTCACATAGTTATGTGCTGCCAATTTAGTCTCATATATCATTTTTAAACCATGGATGAAGTCCTGTCCACCTCTATCCTCCCTTAAAATTGACAGAAAATGGCAAAAAATCACTTCTCTGCTCACAGAAATTGTTTGGTGAGCCAAACCTAAAGGACATTTTCCAGAAAGTGCAACCACCCTTAGTTTACCTTCCTGGTCCTTTTTATTTTTCTAGGCTGATGGCTTTGGGCAAATAGAATAAATACTTTTTATTTATTTGTTGTATTTATTTGTTCAGCTTCATTCAGATTGTATGATTTTGAGGAGGTACCTGTGAGTAGAAAGTGTCTTGTAGCAGCTGTGTGTCAGAAAGACAGAAGAACCAACTTGGAACACTGATACTGCTGCATAAACCAGAATAAATGGCCAGTGGAGAGTATGGTTAGTCATTTTAAATTATTTTTGCTCTCCAGCCAAAGACAGTTGGTTTCTTAAACCATAATTTTATCCTTTCTAATTTGACTTCTCAATTGTACCAGAATTCTTAATTATTTCGCTGCTTGCAATAGCACCATCCAATTTATCACCTGCGAATAGCAGCATAGCATAAATAATCTATTGCCTTTTTAACCTGAAGGTCTCAGCATTTAGTCTTCAAGAATATGAAAAATTTCTAATTTAATAATGGAATATTCCTGTGACGGTCACCCTAACTGGAAAGTATTGCTTTCTGAAGTTTCCTGTTCTCCTCTCAGGACAAGTCAGCAGAGCTCTGAATACAGAGCTCAGGCCCAGCTTAAACTCCATTCTAACAGGCCGAACACAGCTGGAGATTGTTTGGGACCCCCTGGAGCTCTCACCTACCGGAGACCCCTGGCCCACTCATGTCCTGAGGTTCATGTCCCAAAACACAGAACCACAGCCAGGTCCTGTCTGTGTGTTGAACAGTGTTGAGCAAAAACCATGAATGAAAGGGAAAATCCGGAGGCTGCTCCCCTGGCACAGAGGACCAGGAACAATCTCTGCTGTGAGTGGGTAAATTTCAGCCAAACTTGCACAAGGAACAGGATCTTTTTAGAAAAATTTCTCTAAGAAAGATCTGCTGAGCACCATGTAATAAAAATACAGGCAGACTGGACTTGACAGGTTTGCAGTTTTCCTTGGCTCTTATTTACATCTCTGATTCTGACAGTCCTGTTCTGGACAAGAAACACTGATTCCCATCCATTGCTCCTAACAGAGCAAGATCCATGGTGTGGTATAGTGCTTGTTACTCATCTCAGGGACAAAAATATTATGTTTAATCGAGAGCTGAAGTAAGACTAAATGAATACAATAAGTTAAAGTAAAGTCTGAAGCACCAGGGTATCCTCAACACTTTGCGGTTTCGCAGGGCATTGCTGTGTGGAGCAGAAAGAGTAAAATTTGCTGCCCAAATTGCACTTTATTGTCAAACCATCCTGTGGGAGCTCTACACAGACATCCTGCTCAAATCATGTCCTGTCTGCCAGGCAATGCCTTACCCAGAGCTTTTACAAAGTCTCCCCAGCCCCTTCCCATTATAGGTATGGCCCACCTACAAGGTGCCCCTTTTTTCAGCGCCCAGCTGAGTCACTTCACACAGGGCAGCCCTGAGTTAGGAGAAGGCACAGTCTGCAGATCTTTGTGAAGCATCTCTGTCCTACCCTAGAAACCAAACAGAGATGTCTAAAAAAGACAGGAATAACTAAACTCCAACACAGCCACTGGACAATGCATTTGCCATAGAAAGGGAGTGACCCAAGGGCCTGAAGCAGAAGCTCAGCCGTGCTTGTCAAATTATGCATTTGTAGCTGCACTGAGATTTGAGATTCAAGCTTGAAAACCAGCATGACTTGGGAGTCCCTCAGAATTGGAGCATGAGGACTGTGAAAGCCTTATTCCAGGTGCAATGCCATACACATCATTATTCCCACCAGAGAATCCACCCGTGAGACTTGGGCAGGTGCCTGCTCCATTAATGTGAGACCAAAAACCCCGAGTGAGCAATAGAGAGGAGCCCTTCCAGCACAAGGCTGTTTTATCTCCTCCTTTAATAACATCAGCTACCACATCTTAATAGAGCAGCTCCTCCTCACAGCTCCTCCTCCACCCTGTGTACCCTGATGATGCCTCCTTGATATTAAAAGCAGCGTCGGATGAAAGACGGAGGCCCCGAGACGTCCCTTTTTTCATCATGTATAATTTGTAAAGCTAGTCAAAAAATAGCAAGCAATTTAGCCTGGAATTGTGCCAGCTTGGATATTCATAGCACATGTGATCAAACAGCAGAATTTGCCAGTCACTGGAAAAACAATCAGGCTCCGTAACCTGATTTCACCGCCGGGGACAGAGCCTGTAAACATCGCTATTGATCAGGGCAGAACTATTTTCATCAGGCTGCACTGCTCTGGACATTAAACATCTGCACAGTCAACACCTACACAGCTGAAGTTAGGGCAGATAGCTCCGAGGATTAAACATTCCTGAAACATGAATGATTTCCAAAAGAATGGGGGGCCAAAGACACTATGAAATTACACTGAAAATTGGAAAAAAAAATCATAAATGGATTTTATGTAAAACTCCGGGTTATGGTACAGCTTATTGACATATACAACAAATTAAAACAGCTAATTCATCTTATTACCTTCCACTGATAATTTTTTAATTAAGTTACTTATCTTTATCTACATATTTAAGAATGTAGATCTTATATTATTCATCTCTTAAAGAAAATCAATGTTGTCCTGATTTGCTACAAACAGGGAGGTGTATTGTCTATGCTAGGACTGAGTAATAGAAAAAAAAATCATTAACTTTATTAACAAGCCCTAAGAAAAGGCTATTGAGCACATTTTCTTACTTCTAAAAGTTTGAATTATGAACTAAAAGCTTAATAGTGTTCAGTATCACTAAAATATACATCATGATTTTTTTTAAATGCTTAGGAAAAAAAAAGGAAAAGGAAGAAAATTATTACAACAGTATAATGAAATGTTTTAGAAAGTTCAGCCCTAATTCTGGATTATATTATAAAAACCACTAGCAGAATAGCTTTATATTCTGGTTTTTATTATTTATTAATTATTATTCTGCATTTTATTTATTACTAAGAGACTAGAAGCTCATCTGTAGCAGTGGTTAGATGCAAGTGTCTAAATGCCTATCCACTACACAGTTTTGAAATATTTGCACATCAAAACAGACTCTGGTTTTACACTTGGGATTCTAAAGCTTTATAAAAGACACCAGGAAAAGAGTAAACTTTGAATCTCAATTTCTGGAGGAAACAGACTTTTTCTAGTCATCTAAAGTGTCCTTTTCTTCTCAAGGTGACCTTACGTTTCAGATTTGTAAAATGGTTTCCTCTTGTGTTCAATCCTACCGCGTAATAAGTTTTAAAAATGACTATTTATCTTCTTTAATATATTAGTCATATATAGCAGGAGAAGCCTCTGTGGGAATTTTTGCTATCGGGTTTGCTCAAGCCTAAGTCAATGCTGATTTAGAAAACATAACTTACCCTTAGTAACAAACAATCATGGATATATTTATTGGAATAACATTTTTCCATTCTCCTCCAGCAGCGTGTTTCGTTTATCAGTTGCAGTGCTGCAGACTGGGGGAAATTTACAGTGACCAAGGCAATTTGAAAGTAATGCTTTTATGTTGCCCATCTTATTACAGCTTTACAAGCCTGAATCGCTGGCATTTGGCAAAACAAATAGATCTGATGGTTCTGAAAAATGTTAATGAAATGCAAATTAGCCAGGCAGGTATAAGTTATATTTATGTCAGAGAAGTGAGAATTGGTGCATTGCTCAGAAGCTGCCCATTGCAGAAGTTATATTTAATGAAGTTTAATTTTTTTTCAGATTTTGCCTTGCTAATCATGACCTCGGCTGCCTGCATCATGTAATGACAATAATGAATAAACATGCTGTGCTTATGAAGAACTAGAACCTAACAAGCTGATCAATTGTTAATTCTATAAAGTGACTAAAACGTGTCTCCACTATCAATAAGTAAATCTGCTTCTATTTGCAGTACTAATGCACCTTGTACACATCCTCCAGCTATCCTGCCCTTCTCTGTAATAACGTAATTATCAGTTTGGTCATATTTAAGTACAACCTGAATGAGATTTGATATTATTTTTTTCTTGAGGGTGGAAAAATAGGAGGAAAAATTGTTTGGATGTTTAAAGAGAGACAATACATTTATTTGGAGGATGCAGATTTTCCACTTGCCCTCCAATTAGTTATACAAAATTATTCATTTGAAAACCAATTATTTTACAGCACAATTCTTAAATCATACAGGCTATTATCAGACAGACATTCCAGAGAAGAAGGCCTTTTTATTATTAAAGCCCTTTTGCTCTAAGCCTCTGTAACAAAGACTTTAAACAAAAGACAACAGTGCTCATTAACTGTAACAGAAGATGTTTCTTCTGTAGGGGAAAAAAATAAAAGCATTTAAAATAAGACTAATTTGGCTTTATTCAGGCTTTATTTTTCCTCTTACATGAGGAAAACACAGAAGGTAGATCAGATCTTTAGCCATAATACAATTATGTATATTCCAAACATGCTAATTACAAATAGCTGACTGTCTCCACTACATTTCCAAGCAAGATTTAGCAGTAATAGTTTATCTATTGCTGAAGAACATGTTCAAGAAAAATGATGTTTAACCCATGCAAAACCCAGAAGTTTTTCTTGAATTATCTGTTTTCCCTCTCATTCCTAGAGCTGTCTGCAAAGACACTAGGAGGAAACAGCTCTCTGTTCATCCACCCAAAACCACCACCCACCTCAGTATGGGGTGCAACCAGTGAGGAAACCTCACCTGGAGTATTTCACAGGTGGATGATACCCACTGGCAAAGTGAGTAATTGTACTTAAAGTGGTGGCACTAATTGTATTTAAAGTGGCTGTTCCTTTTTCAGAGTTATAAACAGTAATTATTCTTAAATGTTTACAGCTTTTGTGACTATTCTTCTATTGTTAAACTGAAGTATATGTCACAAAAATACATTAGAAACATTGCAAGGAGGAAATGTTCTGGAGGGAAATGCTCTTAAGTGTGTGGATCAGCTCAATAGAGCAATTAATTTCTAACACTTAACAAAGTGTCATTCTCAGGTGGAAGGTTACACTCATTCTGCCAGAAGTTGTCCCACTTCACCCTAGATCCATCTCTCCATGACAATTCGATGTAGAAAGGGAGGGATAATCCTTTTTACCTGCTACTCTCTTAAGACAATCAGCACAGGTTTTTAAAAGATATTTGATGTAACAAATTTTTGTTCTTTCAGTGGTCCCTGAACAGAAACAGATCTATTATTAAACAAAATCAGAATTAATCATTTCAGCAGCACACCAAAAATAGGGGGGTAGTTTAGTACTAAAATAATTATTTTGCTTTTCCCTCCTTCAGCCCCAGTTAAACTCATACACCACATAACTGGCAGGTGTTTCCACAGTTAAACTGTTACTCCAGTAGTACTTTGCAGTTAAATAAGCCAATTTCAATTACTCTGTGATGTGCTTCCAAATAAAGGATATTAACTCAGAGGTTCAGAGGCGCTGTTTAACTGAGTAATGCAACAGGAACACGCACACATGACAATCTCTCTCTGTTCCACAAAATGACTAATCCTTTTTTCAGATTCAATGGCCTGTTTTATGCACAGGTGCACTCACTGCTGTAGATTTGTGTTTGGGGGAATTTTCATAGTACTTGACTTCTAACCATGGTGCTTCAGAGCCATTAAACTGGCAGTGCTCAGCACAAACAGTGACACAGTCAACACGAGCCCACCAGACAGCCAGGATCAGGCTTTTACACCTGCCTGGATCCATGCTGGGCCAAGTCCAGTTGCATCCCAGTTTTCCTCGGGGAGGAAGGAATGCCCCAGAGCAGAGCAGCCACAATACCTTCTGTCATTAAGATTATGAAGAATTCTGTCACACTATCTTACTTTTTCTCGGAATAAAGCAAATGGGTATCCTGAGTACAGCCCTGGCACTGCCACAGACCCTGGCATTGGCCAGAGGAGGAGATAACAGCAAAGGAGAAGAGATGACCCCTCCTTCCTCCCTAGTAACCCTGTCTGCTGAGCATTCGCCAGGAAATTGGAAGGAAACCAGCAAGGAACATGGGCTTCCCGAATGCCCAGTGAAGAGACCATCACCAGCAACCAGAGCTTCTCTATTTTCTTTTCAGAATTATCCTAGAATTGTAGAATGGTATGGGCTGAAAGGGATCTTAAAGTTCCAAATCCCTCCTCCTGCCATGGGCAGGGACACACACCTTCCACTAGACCAGGTGCCTTCAAGTTCCACCTAAACTGGCCTTAAACACTTCCAGGGATGGGACAGCTACAGCTTCTCTGGGCATCCTGTGCCAGGGCCTCACCACCCTCACTGTGAAGAATTTCATCCCAATATCAAATCTAAACCCGTTCTCTTTCAGTTTAAAGCCATTCCCCCTTTTCCTGTCACTACAAGCCCTTGTAAATTATAGGGAACAGAGTCACAAAGATCGATTTAAGCAGGGCACTATAACTCCCCTGCTTCTGTCATAGAACCATACTTCCATTAAAGAACTTAACCGCACCTGTTTAATAGTTTAAACATAACAAGAAGTTTCATTTAGGAGTCCAAGCTAAGTTAATTTTGCCAGGAAATTGTAATATGGATGCATTATATTAAATTCTGAAACATGGCATTTCTCTTCCTGTCTCCAACATTATTAGCATCTTACAGTGGCTTGAATTAAGAAAGAAACATTTATTTTATCACCCTGATATCAGCCTGCTGCAATATAACATTTTTGAAACAGGGAAATATCACAGCTTGGCATCATAAATTCAACACCACAACAAGATAAATCCTTCCCATTAATGTAAACTGCTGTACTTCACAGTGTATCTGCATCTGCAACACACTTGTGTTTGCTGATCAGACTATCATAAACACACATAACTCTCAGTGAATAATGGAAGCAGCAAGAAAATCCGAGGGTAACTGCTCTCCAGACTAAAGCAGCCACAGCCTGGTCCTTCAAGCAGATTCACTCATGCAGGGATGTTCCTGCTTGTGTTCGACAACATAAAATACCATCATCCTCACCAGTGGAATCCACATAACACAGCAAATGACATCGAGGTACAGTCACTCCTTAATTACACATGCACAGAATGAATGCTGAAAGCTTTATTAACTTGCAATATATATAAATCCCAGAGATGCACAAAGGAGAGATTGTGTACCCTATCAATTAAGAATTTCTAAATTTCTCACTGAATACTTAAGGTGACACTGAATTGACTCAGGAAAAAAAAAGAAGCTCATTTAATTTTGTTGAAAAGAAAAATCATTAACCATTTAGTGCTTCCTACAACAACTCAATTTCCACCTTTTCCCCTTTACACTGAGATCAACACTCTGAAACTTGCTCCAAATGGGAATTTGGCACACAGTTTAGGAAATGCAAACGCATGAACTAATAACCTGAATTATGCAAATATAAACCTGAAATTTGCAATTTGTTTTAAAAAGCTGAAAGAACTCCTCTTAATTGGTTTATCCATGTCTAGGCATTACTCAAATGATTCTGGCTGAGCAGTTAGCAGCCTCTTGCAGGCTCAGAAAAAAAGCCTACAAATGCTTTAAGAGCTAAAGCACCTGAGTTCTGCTCTCTCCTCTGTAAGGAAAAGGAACCAGTAAGAATCAGTAAGTCCAAGCTGGTTCCATGTTCTTCAGCTCAAAGGGATGTAGCACGAGTGAGTCATGCTTGCCAAGCAGCTGGAGAACAGAAAGGGGCAAGAGCTCTGTAGTGAGGGTTGGAGAGTAAGTTCTTTAACTGTCTTTTACCATCCTGTAACACCAAGGGTGGGATTGCTGCCCCTTAATATAGTTATCCTTGTTATACCTCACAGCACGTGTAACACAGCTGCTGTGGCAGCAGAGAGAAAACTTGTACTGATGCTGTGCAGAGGGAAATATCCTTCTAGGAGAAAGACTTGACCCCACCAGAGTTTTTATTCCACAGATGTTCCCTGTAAAGTGTAACTGAAATTGAAACACAACAGAAAGGGGAATAAAAACAACAGGTCACCTTTGGAGTCACAGAGATACCCAGTACTACTTTCCCTCATTTGAGCTTTACTCTGGCATAGTTGTACCAAGTCTGAGAAAATCAGCCTTTCAGCTCACAGCCTTTCCAAAATAACTGCTGGGAAATACAAAATAGAGCAAAATGGGTGAAATCTGCAGTCCTTTGTTCCTCCTTACAAGCCTCCTCAGAATAGCAAAGAGGCTTCGGTGCCACAGTCCGATAGAAATCCCTGTCCTTGCAAGTGCTCAGGATGCTCTGGCACTGCAAAGCAGCTCAGCTTGAGCTGCCTGACCCCAGGTGAAAGTGTGCTGTGATCTCCTGATCTGCAGGGCTGGCACCGGCTTCAAAGCAGCCGCTTGCGTGATGGTTATCACATTTTCAAAGGGGAAAAGAGATGCTGAAGGAGTTCTACTAGACCTTGAGAAAAGGAGTCCCAGGGCCATAAACTCTGAGAGTGAGACAAGGAAAATCCAATACCTTGGATGAAAAGTATTTATATAGGAGAGATCTTTATTCTGAGTGTGCTTCCAAAATCCAGGACAAAACACTATGCTCAAGATTTTCCTCCAGAGACTGGAATGAGGCTTAGGACTCAAAGGTATCTTGCTGCTCCATATTCATATTGATAGTGAGTTTAAAAGAATAAAAGATTGGTCTTAGAGAGTTATAAAATATTGGTAGTCCAACCAAAACAATCTTTTGCACCCACAAATTCAAGTTTAGTTTTAGATTGAGAGCTTATTTTTTCGATAGCCAGCAGAGGTAGGTGACATCACAAAACGACAATGATTTCAAGATTTCGTAGGAAACTTTATTTTACACAAGCCTGAGAATTAATTGCTTTTTATCATATATTTTACTATTTACTTCTCCGTGTACATTTTTTTCTAACGCTTGAGGAGTACTGTACAAATTCTGCCCTTTTCACTCTCAGCCCAGTCCTTAATTGGGAAGCTTTGCCTGAGAGAGGACATCATGTGCTGGCCTTCAATTAATAAGAGATTGGCATGGAGAGATCAGAGCCTGCTCCCAAGTACCACCGACCAGTTGCCAATTCAGATCCAATCCAGAACAGTCACATCTGGAAGGCAACACCAGGTAACACCTGCACCTGAGCTGTATGACCAGGAGAACTGGTGGATTTTCAGGAATTTATATAAAACTCACGGAAGTCAATGTGAATTCTTTTATGCAATTTAAATAATATTCCACAATCACCAGAGCTGGAGCAGCCTTCTAAACAGCTGAGGAAAAGGGCTGTGGAATAAGTGGCACGAACCCAGGCAATCTCTGCACCCTGGCAAGGCAGAAAGCTCTTCCGTGTTGGACTAAAATCTATCACCAAGACTCTTGTTTCCTTTTGCCTGTGTTTTTCTTCAATAATGAGGAGCTTTTAGCTATCAGAGTACATCAAACCTGTACCTTCCACAAGCCACTCAGACAAACAAGTCACTCAGACAAATATATCAAACATCAATATGAAATTAGAAGGGGAAAAAAAAGAAATCTGCTACAGCATCATCTAAACATAAGACACTAAGTAATAGCATTTAAAAAAAAATCTATTTCACACAGATGAAAATGATTACAGTTCTCTAGAGACCCTCTCTCTCTCTCTGCAGCTCCTCATGTAATTTCCTAGCTGGTAGAAATATGCCATAGGATATCAAAAGACGGTAACATTCTTCTAATTTTAATATTCCTCTAATCCAATAATGGCTTGTTTACTTCTTTCTAATTTAAAGGTAATTCATTAGATGTATCCTGTCACATCTTATCGGCAATGAAGGCATAAGGATGTTGCAAACAGCTCTGAGGCATGTCAGTCATATTGCTAATATTCCGTGTGGGCCCTCAGTGCAGAGGGCTATCGATGCAATGGTACTGATAAGGGACTCTGTGTGTGTACCTACATATAAATCACAACCAAAAATATTAAAAGACTTCAGGGATGAAGTCTGGACCCAAAAATTTATGTTTTAGTATTGAGAATTCTAGCAAACAGAAATATAAGTGATTTGAGTGCAAATATTTGTGATAGTGACAAAAAGAGTCTTGCACAGCCTGTGGGGAAGCCCCTGCCTGACCTGCAGGGGAATTGGATAAGTCTGCAGCAAACGATGAAGGTTAAGGAAACATTAGACAGAAGAGGCAGCCTGAACTCCAAAATGCACATTTCAGGAGCCAGACCGTGCCAGGCAACATCTGGTGTGATTCTCCAAAAGCCACCCTGAGTTTTTGAGCAACCCTAGAGCAAAGTGACAGGAACTGAGGCCGAGGGCTCCAGACCTGCTGGACCCTGGCAGCACGGAGGCACCAAGGTGAGGGTGAGAGCACAGCAGGAGCCATTGGCACAGCGTGGCAAGGCACTTTCCTGCCTCACCAGCCACGGCAGCATCCACCTGGCTGCACGGGGTCCCTCCTCACTCCCCCGGCACGGAGTCTGTGCCCACCTCCACGGGAGCAGCTCTACTCCGAGCAATCAGGCGAAGGAAAGCAATTTACTACAGGTGAAAGCACTGGGTGCTCAAACGCGCTGCTCAGGCAGTTCTCCTGCCACAAGGGCTGAGAACTCTTTGGCTGTTTGCACTCTGCCAGCAACCAGCTCAGTCACGTCAGCTCTCTGTGCCAGGGCACTGCTATGCCCATTTTCAATAATCTCTTCCCAAGAAGTGAAACCTTTAACCAACCAGACTAACCACACACGTGCGGTTGCTTGATGAATTGTGACTGTCTCAGAGGAGGACGCAAGGCTGAGAAACACAGCGACACCGTGCTAGGAAACCACGGCGTTTGCACGAAGCGGTGTTATTCCTCAGGAGCACGGCAGGATCACCAGTTTGGAAGACAGTTTGGGTCAGTACGTGTCCAAACCCATCCCCTCATTGGCTGTCGGTGATGTCATGCCCGTGCATTAATCCCCGGTGACTGCAGGTTTAACATCACACGTATTACCACATCCTCTGCTAACGACAATGACCACGCGCCTTGGAGGAAATTACTCGAGCAGAGAACAAAGCAACTTGTTGAAACAGGCAAAGTCGCATCTCTTAAGTGATTATTTCCAGCTTTTATTTCGTCAAAGTGAAGTTGCTGGGGTCAGGAGACGACACGTGCCTCACTGAAAGGAGTGGGTATTGTTAGAGCTCTGTTTTAAAGAAAGTAAATCCTCCCACTCAAAAAGGTGAAAGTGCCAGTAAGTGGGAAACCAACTGCTCTGGGAAATGAAAGTATTTCAGGAGCTATAGAATCGGTAGCTGAAATTATAAACACTTTTGAAAAGAAAAAGAAGGGAAAAAAGAGTGATATTTAGGCAGCAAGCTTGACCCTTTGCTATCGACACCCTCATCACTGGAGTAATGGGGGCAGTAAATGAATTACACGCACACACCCCAGTGCAGAGATAGATTTAACTCCAGGACCAATACTTGGAGTGTTCCGGACTGACACTCGCACAGCCGCTCTCCTGGAGCCTGCGCAGCCCGCGAGGTTCGCTACAGACGTTCTGGGAAGCGCGAACACCGCAGGCACTGCCGGCACAGAGGGTGCCCGGTGCGGGGGATCCCGGGGTGCCCGGTACGGGGAATCCCGGGGTGCCCGGTGCGGGGGATCCCGCTGCCCCTGGCCGGGCAGCCCCCGCGGCCTCTTGGAGAATAGTTAAGTCACTGTTAGCCATCACACTCCCGGTAACTGCGCTCCGAAATCCAAGTTACATCGCAGCTGAAGCGATGCTTCTCTCCCAGCTGCCTCCCCCGGGCGCGCATCACACATCCCCCTCCCGGGACGCGCGGAGCCCAGCACCGGCCCCGGCAGCCCGCGGAGACCCCCGGCTCCAGCCCGGCCCGGCACCTCCCGGAGGGGAGCCTCAGCTCCGGCGCGTCCCGCACCTCCCGGCATCGAGCAGCAGCTCGGGCAGCCGGAGGGGAGCCCCGGCCGCAGCCCAGCCCGGCCCCGCACCCCTCGGTGCCCCAGCTCCGCTGCCCGGTCCCCCTCACCTGGCCGCCGTCTCGCCCGTGGAGCGTCTGCGGAGGCAGGAGCAGCGTCCGGGGAAGGGGGGAATCACCCACGGGGGAGCGGGGAAAGCACCCGGCGTTTAGGCTGCGAGGAGGATGCTCCGCACAGACTCCTGCACGTAGCGGCGCGGCGCCCAAAGTGGCCTTGGAACTCCCCTCCCACTCCTCCTCCTCCTCCTCAGATCCTAGGGAGGAAGCACGGCGTTACGGCTTCAGCGTCTTTCCCACCGCGGCGGAGCATCCTCGCTTCGCTCGCCCCGGTCCCTGACCCCACCGCGCACGGGGGAGCTCAGAGATGGAGCTGCTCGGGCGAGGTGCCCTCTCCTCCCTCCCTCCGCACCGGGCAGCGGGATGCTGCTGCCGGGGAAGCCCGCGCTGCCTTCCGGAGACAGAGCCTTCGCTCAGCCCGGGCTTTTAACCGCCTGACGAAGTCCTGACCTTATTTCAGCATCCGAGTGGTCGCTGCTCAGCCGAGGGAAGACATGGGAGATGTTTCCTAGTTCGCAGCCCGGCCGGAGTTCGCAGCATCTTTCAGAAACAGCTGCAACTTGAGAAGGGTGAGGGGGCTCAGGCCGTAACCTCCCCACGCCTCTTACCGCATGTCCACAGTGCTGCGGGTTATCAATAAACCATCACCTTCACAAATCTGGTTTAAATGTTCGAAATGAAAGCTGGTGTTTCCCTGGCTACAAAGTCGGGGTCACTTTCACAGCCTTTCCAGCAGCCACTGGGAAACGGAGTCTCCTTCTTGCTCTGCCACCGACTCTCTGAACAACCTTTATCACTGCACTTCACACCCTCAGATTCTCGTAGCTCTGCTGCTCGCCTAAACAGTGACATCCAAATAAATGCTCTAGTGGGTGTCAGGCATTTAAATATGTGTAGAACCGAGTCTCATTTCTGTGAGAGAGGGCAGTGTCTCACCGTCGGTAACCACAGGGCTCAGTGCAACAGTAGGTTGATCTCAGCTATATTACCTAAATCCTGTTGTGATACAAATTGTCATCCTCCAGAACAAACAATTCCTTAAATTGGGAGAATCACGGAAAAAATGCCTTGTGGAACAGAGCGGGCTACATTTATCACAAGAAAACACTCATTGGCTACTGTTGTGGAATTGCAAATTGCCTTTCAAGTTGTCTTTGTGCAAGTTCTCTTGTGCACATGTGAAAAACAGTAAAAATCTCAGCAGCTTCCACACCTCCATTCATAGCAAATTAATAATCCAGAAGCAGACTCTCACATCCTGGATGAACTCAGTTAGCCTGAAAGAAAGGCTCCAAATCCCCAGTCTTAGCTCTCCGTCATCTCATGTTAGCACAACTCAGCTATGCTCTTTTAATCAGCAGGAGTTGCAATATAGTCAAAATAGGAGGGAACAAGCCCACAGCATGAGATCGCATCTCTCCATCTCATTCCTTACCTGAGGAGCTGTCACCTTCTTGCCTACTCTTCCTGACACTTAACACCCCTCCAGACCTCTAGCGAGCCTAGGAAAGGGGAGAGAGAGAAAAGGCAGAAGCAGGAAGGAGCTCCAAGGTTGCACAAAGAAATGTGAGAAGTAGATCTGGGCAAAAGGGAGGGAACTGGGTGTACTGATGTGAAAGGGAAAGATTTAGAGGACAGGAGACACAAATTAGCAGGAAACAAGGTCTCATCTTGCTGCCTGAGGTACATTTTGTTGAAAGTAAGCTGGTCAGGGCATCACACAGGGATTATGTAGGATCAACAACCCCCTGATACATGTGGATGGAGCAGTTCACCAGCTGTGGGGGCTTTTACTGGGCTGCTGAGCCACGGGAGACAGGAGTTTACAGCTCTCCCTGGCCTGGTGCTATCCTGTGCTTACGATTCCTTCCCATCTCTCAGCCTCAGTTTTCCCATCCAGACAACAGAGACAGCCCCATTTCTAGCACAGGGTTGCTGTCAAAGTGAATTAAGAGGTCCAAAGAGTACTTTGAAATGCAGATATTATGCTCACTAGTTTTAATGTCTCCAAAGCAGTCTCCAGATATCTCTAAATCCTCAAGATATCCCTGATCAATTCCTGTTTTGCATACAAGGAAGCCAAGCAGAGGGACAGAGGCTTTAGTCCATCTCTTTTATGTTGTGTTCTGAGGGTCCCCCTGACCTTGCCATGGCTCAGGCTCCCAGTTTTTGTCCCACAGTGTCTGATCCCATCCAAAGCCACATTTTGATGGTGACACAGAACAAGCTCCATAAATGCAGAGCCTCCACACCTGATTATTAATTACTACCCTGTCAGTAATAGATTACTAATCCTTCATAAAGCTATTTCCTCTGACAAGTCAATGCCCAGGCTTGAGCTCCCATTCCCTCCCTCACGCTGGAGCTACACCCATATTTCTGGCACCCATTGTGCCCTGCAGGACCCTCCCAGAAAGCTTGGGTGTTGTGGGGCTGAACTAAATCTCCCCCTGTATTTTCCTTGCCTTTGCAGGTTCACTGGGAGGGAGCAGGACACAGGAGTTTCTGGTCCCTGGGCCTGTGATCAAATTATCTCTCCCTCTGTCACACATCCTAATCATCACAGCTGGCGATCATGCCAACAATATTAACGCTGCTGAGTAGCTTTCAGTTTTGCAATTAGCAAGGTTTTCTGCTTCCCTCAAATAAAAAATAGGCTGGTGCTTCTTAACACTGCATAAATGATACAGAGACATTCAAGGCCCACATTCCTGCCTTGCTGAGATGAACCGACATTAGAAGTGCTGGAGATATTTTAAGTCTTCTGAAGATTAAAATGGTTACAAAGCTTATTATTTCTAAACATGTTTATCCTGCCTCTCTTTTTTGTTTGCAAAATTAGGCAAAGCACAGTTTAAATAAACAACTATTGTACTATTAAACATTGATTAAAGAAAAGGGTTCCATTTAAATTATTAAGTGGTAAGATAAAAAGCATCCCTTCTCTTTTGTACGCTACTTTATTCAGAAGTCAAACTTCTGTAGTCTCACAGAATGCTAATGAGCAGCATAATAATGCACAAGGGCAAGAGGGGGCTGAGTAATTAAAAACAGAGGCCAGAAATCAAAGGGCTTGAAATACACTTACGAAAATAATTCAATTATACATTAGAAACCTGGGATAATCAAGACACATCCCACAGTTTCATTCATCATTATGCCCCAATTTTATATCTCTACTGGTTTGCTGTACACAGGAAGCAGCGATTGGGACTTTCATGTGCGATGCCTCAGCTGGAGAGACAAAGGCAATGTACACTCAGGTCCCATCCTCATCACTGCTCCTTGAAAAAGGCTTCACTTGAGTGAGTAGATTCTCACTTATCTGATTTAGGGAAATATTTTTGGTCACAAGATAATTCTGTATTGGTTCTATATTCCTTTTCTCTGTAGCTTTGCAATTAATTAACACAAATGTCCGTGCCCACCATTTTATCTTCCCTATAAATCCATCTCCCACCACTCTCCTTGGCGTCACCTCTTCCCCTGGCTTCAGGTTTGCCTGGTTATCCACAACAACCTCTGCCAAGCAAAGCAGTGGGTAGGTTTGTCCAGCAAACCGTGTATTTAGCTGGGGTGGCATCGTGAGGCTCTGAGGTTTTCACACAACACAAGCTGGGTCACAAAGTCCTGATGTAGCTCTGCAATGTCACTTTTATGGGCTGAGGAGTGCCAGCACAGCTCCTGGTCTCCAGGACAGCAAAGCAGACTGTAACATTTATAGGGAATTCCAGTGCCATGCAACAAAATAAGGAAAAATGAGACAGTTTGGTCTTGTTCAGTGACTTTGGAGATCAACAGAGGATTTAAGTGATTTTGCCTTGTGCAGTCTTGATGCAATAAGCAATTATCAAACTTAGACTCATTGCACTGACTACAGCTTAAAGGAGGGAATTGTAAGTGATGCATTGTCAGGAACCACGGAAAAAACAGAAGAAGTGAACTGGAGTTCCAGCTGACAAAGGAGAGCACTGTGTTCAAAAGCTTTGCAGATGCACAAATTGTTACCTCTGTTTTAGTACACAATTAAGGCAACAACACCAGAATAATGTTGGAAACAAGCCAGAAAAGAAAAAATCAGGAATTTTAGCAAAACCAACACTCAATTGCATTCAGCTTCCTGAGAAATCAGAGTCTGATTGTCTCATTAGAATTTTAAAAATTTAAGCATAGAGACTATGAATTGTCTCTAATGAGCAGTGGGGCCAAACCAAACACTGTTGTGCTCCACGAGGATGGAGGAGCCCAGAGTCCAGCGCAGGTCACAACTTTTAACAGTGAAAAAGGGAAACAAGAACCTCAGGTCAAGTTTTCCAAAACTAGGGGTCTCAAAATGAAGGTTATGACTGCAGCAGATGGGGGCTGTTTAGTGTAGTTCCCACTATTACTGAGCTTTGCTGCATCTTCCATTCAGGAAAAAACAAAAGGCTGTATGTGAAGAGCCACCTTCAACCAGTGTATGACAGCAGCTAATGTGGTTGTCACAAGATTTCCCCAGCTTTATCAGCCACATCTTCCTCAATCAGAAATAAAGCTCTTTTTGAGATGATTCAGCTTTCCTCCAAAAAGATGCACACTCATTTGTTAAATAGGAGATCGTTAAGACAAACAAACCAGCCCATAATGTGAGTGGAGCAGTGTTTGCCAAAGGTAGAGAGGGAAATGTGCAAGTTAAGACAAACATTAAATTTCAACCTACAGTGAGATAGAGAGTAAAATATCCATTTTTCCCCACTTTTCTAACGAGGGATTAATTTTTAGAAGAGAAGACACTGACAGACACATTGCTTGATTTTGCAGAGGGAGTGACTGGAAGTGGGGAGCTGCACCCAAAGGCAGAGCCCAAGCCACAGAGGAGCCCCACTGCTCAACGTTCGTTTCTCAAGTTTGTGGTTGAAATACTCTAATAGATATCTTAGTGACATCCTTTTCCGAGAAACAGTCTGGGGCAGTAATTCTGACAGGACAAGTCAGCTGTAATGAATCTCTTTCCTCAGCACAGATGGGGCCTCGCTTTACTCACATGCATTGCTCCTTCCACTTCCTAAGACTACGTGGAGACAAGAGAAAGTAGCTCTGGCCTCTTATCTTACCTGCCTGAAACAATACAGTGGCAATCAATAAATGAACTACATTTTCTTTAAATATGCAATTACGTGGAATAGATTATAGAAGTGACAAAAGCCAGAACAACTCCACAAACACAGAGCTGGGCTCTGATTTCTATCAATATGAGATGAAAGTCGTGTAGTTGCTCATTTACAGCTCAAAGCTGCATTATTTTCCCTAATTCAGGCTCTATTGGTAGTCAGCTGAACACTCTAAAGCAGAAATACCAACTCATCTTGATATTCCTTCCACAGTAAATAATGATTTACAAAGGAGGGGGGGAAATCTCCCTTCCCCTCCCTCTTTCAATTCATTAAGCTCAACTGTGATAACCACTGAGGCATACAGGAAAGGGTTAGGTATCTCTGCCTCTGAATATTTAATTCAGGACTAAATGTAATGCACAGCATCCTCACACCCTTGGGAGTTCAGCAGCCAATATGCCAATGAATATATCCTGACAATAGTGATTTTTTCTGCACTTTGGAGGCATGAGTGACATTTGCTCACCACATATGTTACATCGGATGCTGAGGTCTACACTTGTGAGAAATTAATCAGAATCCATCTGTTTCCTTCTCATCCTGGACAATTTCATTACAACTTAACCAAAGATTATAGGATTCCCATGTCTGTGTCCCCAGCCCCCAGCCCAGTCTTGGTGTTTCTATGCCGAACGATTAAAGCTGCTTAGTTTAAGTAAGGTCAGAATCAATCTTCCTTCCTGTAGGGAAAGGCATAATGCTCATGGGCAGGGTCCAAAATCTGCTCTAAATTACATGTAGGTAAATCCAGAATATCCCTACTGGACCAAAGGGGGTTCAGATGTATCATGGAGCAGGCTGTGGACCTTGATCTATCAATACATATTTCTGGTGGCTGATCTTGGTGGATATCAGGCTCAAAATGGCACAAAGTCAGTCACTGCAGGTCCTATGTTACATTTTCATTTACCTGCCCAGGTGGTGAAAAGGGATGGCTCAGTACTTCTGTGGGGCTGGGACATACTGTGCCACTGTTTGGAAAAGAAAGTGCTCTGGCTTAAAATACTTCCTGTACTTACACAGGCAGCTTAGAAAATTCTTTGCTTATTTCGTACTTACTGGTACCTCTTTAATTCAATGTAATAGCAAGGGAGAACTGTACAAAAAGTTTGCTTAGACCCTGATTTATAACACCGACGTTTGTACAATGATGAATGAAAAGCTTAAAAGTGGGGGTTTCTAGGAGTTCTTTGGACAAGCCACAAATGGCTTAACAAGCCCAGAAGCAGAAATATCTGTGGGATTCTGGTACCCAGTTACTCAGTGACAGTTCCGAACGTGAGGCTTCTTGAACGACAGAGAAGCCAAAGCTGTGAACCAAAAAGTGAGGTTTCCATTACAGAAATTATAGACAGAGTGACACAGAATGGGAGGCCTGGGAAAGCCCAATAAAGAGGGAAAAGGACTCCTGTGATAAGGAGCCGAGGGGCAGCTGCAGCACCAGGGCTCTGCATGTCAGGGAGGCCAAACTCAATACAGAAGGGCCAGGCTGAAGGCTGGCTGGCTGCACACAGCAATGGCAGAACCCAAAACCTTGTTGACTCTTACCTGTGACTGTGGCAGTGAGATCTCAAGCAAAGGAATTCACCCAGCAGTGGGGAGGTGGAAGATGAAGGCAGGTGGGATGTGCAAAGCAAAACAGCATCAGCAGCCTGAGATGGGAACCAGGAGAAGCTCCCTGAACCCGCTCGCAGCTGCGCTGCCTCCCCCACTTCTCCCAGCCATTATTCCAGCTGACTTGCAGATACCTGATAGTTATTTCTGAAATGAAGGTGCGTTCAGATCAGACTGTCGCAGCCTGTCTTTTCAATCAGGAGTTACTTGATCAGATGCTTTTTTGCTGTAACGTAATCACACGATACCAGGGTTTGAGACTGGGCCTGTATTCCAGCTCCAGGGCTGGATCCTTCCTTGCCAAGAAGATACTGACACGTTGGGAGATAGCTATAAAAGAAAAGGAAGATCTTGCATAAATTAACTTATGCTATTTATAGACGTGGAGAGCAGTCTATCCATAGGACCATCTGCTAATCTATGTCCCATGGCAATTAAAGCCAATATTTCACTGTATCTTCTCCATCAAGGGCTGAGATTATGCACTGAATTCTTTTTTTTTTGTATAACACTAAGCTTGCATCTTTGCTTTTTAGTGTCTCTTTCCAACTTTCCATGTCCATTTTCTGAGTGCCTGCTAAAAGAAAGAAAAAACTCAAAGGGATGATTTTCATTAATTTATAGTGAAGGGGTGAATAGGTTTCTCATGTTTCTCAATAACTTCTCTGTTTTGATAATAAGAAAACAGATATTATGTACTAAATTAATGAATTTATATATTTGATACAAAGTGATCTTCACACAGTTGTCTTATCAGTGCTCCTTGTTACAAACTGCATAGATTTTCAGAAGTAACCTACGATTTTGGACATTATGTTTTTAATGTTTCAACCCAAAAATGCTCCCAAAAATTATCAAAATCCTGAGAGCAGACCTCTTACCATCTCACTTTCTTCAAGGAAAAGCTTGAAGCCTGAAAACTGTGGCATCCAAACATTTTGCTTTAGGGAACATGTAAAGACCAAACCCAACTGTAGTTACTGTACCACTTGTCCTGATTATAGATATAGAGAATTTTCTGAAGTAACTTAAAAGCTTGAGTCCTATTGCCTTGTTCTGTATCTTTTTATACACAAAACATTTTTATTACTCCATGTAATTTTAATAATTTATACTGGCACCATCATTTTAGCAATTGCATTCACCACATTTAGCAGTAGGAATTTCTTTAACAGCAAGGAAGAAAATACATAATATTCAATTAGCAGGAGGATTTGCAGAAAGGCAACCTTACAGCAGGGCTGAAGGGCTCTTGCTCAGGCCAAAGATATTACTTTACAGAAATAATTACAGAAATACGTGTTTCATGGATACTAATACCTTTGGTTAATTAAAAAAAAAAAAAAAGAAGTCTTTCTTAGCTAGTGAATTGATCAATTACATAAATAAAAACTCAAGTAATGCTCTGCCTCTGAAACAGCTGATATTACAGAAAGCTTCTCTTTTGCAGCTGTGTGGGGATGCATGTGAGGGAGAGAAAGAAATGGAAACATTAAGCAGTGACACAACCAAACCTTATCCCATTGTTGGTCTGAAACCTCACTGCAGTCACAGGACAATCAGAAGTTACGTGAGCACAGATCTTTCCACAGTTTATGCTGGCTGAGCCTCCCTATGGGGAATGATCACCTCCCAAATCTCCCTTCGCTCCCCTCTCTCTGGTTTCCACTTTCCATCATAGGATACAAAAACTGAGCTTTACATCCACAGCTATCTTCCCAAAGGCCCAGACTCTCTGATCAAAGCCTAAAGGTTATTATGCAAACTCCTAGAGGAGAAAATTGGTGTAATACCTTCCCTCAGCATCTAAAAAGACCTAACAGACCATTACTGGCTACGGATACAGCATATACAGAGTATACCAGGGCAGAGATGTAAGTATTTGTGGAGAGGCTTTAAAGCCATTGTTGTCCATTTTTGCACATTAAAACCCACAAGGAGTTTTATTTAGAGCACTAAATCCTTTCATTTCTCCCTGGCTAGATTTTTAACTGTTAAAATATTCATCATGCACTCCAAGAATCTTGATGCCAAGTATTTATTTTATTTTTTATAACTTTTTAAAATAGTTTCTTTAAAATATATTCAGGTGTGCATAATGCTCTTTAAAAACCACTAAAAATAAGAGTTAATTGTAAAAGAGAAAAGAGAGAAATGAAGCAGTAGGTGCTGCTGAGACCTCAGTATGACAAAGAGTGGATTCCACAAAGTTCAGTGCTAAGGGCAAACAGAAAGGGCATTTTTTCAAAGTTGAAAGTTTTCAAAGTGAAAATTCTTCAGGTTTCACGAGTCAATATAACTTCCTATTGCCAGTGGGATGGGGGGGGTAGGAAGGCTTCTTTAAAGGGGATATTTGTGTCAAAGGCTTACATTCAGATTTCCCTTCAGATGAACAATATTTTTTGTGAGGTGGGTGGCTGGCATTGAGAAAAATCACTATTTCCTGTCTGAAAATTCCCCTCTCATCTTGATACCCTGGAGGCTCAGCCCACCTCACCCTGTAGATTTTGTGATGGTGGCAAATCAGGCACCTTCTGCCTGGAAAGACTCTTTGGATGGAGCCTCTGACAGAGCTCAGTCAGGGCTGGCTCAGACGCCCTCGCACCCGGTGCTGTGCTGCTCCTCACCCTGCAGCCTCCTCAGCCAGGGCTGCTGGATGTGATCAAATGCAACCTGGCAGCTGTGAAGCTCGGTTACAAATGCCTGGGAAGAGATTACCTTCAGCTTCCAGAACATTTCTTTTAATCTGAAGAGAAGCAGACGCCTCCCCTCTCCTCCCCGTGAAGCCTCTGCTTTATGCACAGAGTCAATCTCATTCTCAGCACCACAACTTGACCAATTATGTTCCCTTCTCTATTCCCATGTGGGATTTAACTTCTTCCACACAGAAAAAAAAAATGCTTTAACTTTCCTTCTTTCTGTTTCTCCTCACAGAGGAAGGAGTCAGAGCGAGGCACAAACCTGAAAAATTATCCCACACTTTTAGCGACTGCTTTGGCACCTCCTCCAAGAGCTCTCTGGCCAGTGGTGCTCCTCGAAGGACACAATAACATCTCCAGGTGATTTCATACAGAATTTGTGCCATTGCTTCTCTGTCCAAATGGCTTTCCTTCTGCATCTATATAAATATAGAAAGCAGAAGATAATGTTTACCAGCTATCCTCTCCAAGGAGCAAGGGATGTGCTTGTACATAGTTATTACACCTGTTCTGTTTTCTCTCCCAGACACCGAGATTAATGAAAAAAAGGCAAGGCTGCATTTGTAGACACTGACTACACTATTACTGAACACAGAATTTAGCACTGAACGTCTGGGTCATTTAAAAGGTGACATGCATTCATGAGAAAAAGCATTTGGTTTATTTATGGACAACAGAGGGACACACTGGATTCACTATATCATAGGCTTCCCAAGCAAAATGCTCCAGTCAAGGCAGAGTAAGTGAAGACATCCCACAGCTGGGGAGGAAGCTTTTTCTTTTTCAGCAAATTGCTGGTTCTATGGCATGTCGGGTATCATTAATGGATTAAATAACTTTTATGAAACACTACCTGCTATTTCCACAAACAAGTCTCTTAACTTTACCACAAATATTTCCTCCAAACTCTTTGATTTTCATCCAATGTCTATCTAAAAGGCTAAAGACCCAGGCACTCCACTCAGTTGCACTGACATTATCTTTTAATTAGCAAAGGTCACTTAATGCTTTTAGTGCAATCAACAGTTGCTTTCTTTCCATGATCAACTACAAGAGCACCACAGTTAGTGCAGACTGATTAAAACTTGAAAATCCTTTAGTGTAGAAGTGTCTCAGGACAAATATAATCAAGCTACTGCCTGTAGATCATTTTCCTTGACAGCTTTGATTGCAGCACCACCAGGAAGAGCAACAATCCAGGAGCTGTGGGTAAAGGGTCTCTCTTGTACCGTGGGTCTCAGTGAGACCTGATAAAGCCATGGGTGAAATTAATCCCCAGGGTTATCTCCACCTGCGTGTGTTGGACATCCATTGAGTGCTTCCAAAATCTTGTCTCAGAAGGGGGAAAACTAAAATTAGGGCTCACATGTGATTCATAAGCGATAAACAAAGCTCACACTGGAGAGATTTAGACAACTCGCTGCTTGACACGGCACACATGTGAAAGCACACATGAAAAACTGGGACCAGCCATAACGTCTCGCAAATGTAAATCAGTCTCATATGCAGATGGAGCTGGGATCCCTGTCTGATTTCAGTGGAGAAAGACCTATTGGGTGTTTAGTACGGAGAGGTTGATCTGAAGTGAACTAGTTTTGTGGGAGTAGGGACCATGTTCAGTTCAAAAGAGTGGCAAGTCTTCTATTTCAGAGTCACCTGCCCTGGTAAGAGACAGATTTTAAAAGCTAGAAGCAGACGGATTGGGCTATTGTCTCTGATACCTAATAATTTTGTTAATCCTTATTCTTTTGACCCATGCACAAAGAAAATTATTCCAGGAAACCAATAGTAACCATTCCTTTTTAATCCCTGCATTATATCTGCTGTGGAGGTCACAAAATCAGTAAAATGAGAAGAGCTCTTACTATGCCAGTTATAAATTAACAAAGGTTTTTAATCTTGGTAGCTTTTTATTGCTAGACAAGGAGCGTATGTCAGAAGACATATCACAAACAACAAAACCAGGATGAACCAGACCAAAAAAAAAATAGAGCAAGCATGTCCATTTAAAAAACAATTACACAGAGCTCCCTTGGAATGGCCACATCCATCCCCAGACCAGCCGCTTTCATCTCCTCTGCTGCATTTAAGTTATGAAAGGATTTAGTTTCCCAAGAAAAGAATTTGAGACACAGTGAAGGCAGGGCAATTTAAAATTAAACAGCATGACTATGGTAACATCTGCAATAGATTGGATGCCCTAAACACAGTGCAGGAGAGATCTGTCATCTTATCTACGGTTTGGTAAATAATTTCTCCTACTTCAAGGGTCATTACATCTTCAGCTCTTTCTGTCATTTGTGATTCCACTGAGGGGCTGGAGAATAAAGTCTCTACAGGTGCTTGTGGTGCAAGTGAGCAGCTATAAATAACATCCCGGAGTTCTGCTGCGCGGGGTATAAAAACCTAATTCCCAGCCTGACGTCCCTTCATTAGGCACCGACTCCCAGCCCCACGGATCTCGGCATCTCCCAACATTGAATTTGGCAGGCGGTCACTAAGCAGCAATATGAGCCATTAGGGAAAAAGTTTTTCTGTTCCCCCAAAGCTCCATAGTGGTCTCCTGAGGAAAGGGATTTGGGGTGGGGGGGACATCCCGCTCCCAAATGGGTGATTCAGCACAAAAACCTCCCCCTAAAGGTCCTCCTTCAGTTCCTAAAGCCTGAACTCGTTGGGTGGGGGATGACAGACCGTGGGGTGGGAGCAGATCCCCCTATGGGGGTTGTTCTCCCACATCTCTCCCCAGCCGCCGCCGGGCGTTGGCTCCAGCCAAGCGGAGCACGAGGCTCCCTCAGAGCCAGCCGGCCGTGAGCTGCCCCGGAGCCGCACACCACGGCTCCACTGCAGGCTGGGGTGAGCTAAAATAAACCCCTCAGTCTGGCTGGAGACTGCTTCTATCGCTGGGGAAGAGATTTAAGGCTGGGGCTGGTGCAGCAGCATATCCCTGCTAATCCCCAGAGAGACACGGGCTTGGTGCTGCACCAGCACAAGCAGGAGTCATGAAGAACATAAAGGCCGTGGAGGGGTTCTCACTGTAGGGGTGCTGGTTTTAGGAGAGTGCCAAAAATAAGAGAGTCACCTTAATTAAAGAGAAGGGGGGAAAATCCCAACCAGATTTTGTGTATAAGGTACTAAAACTAAAAGAGCTGAGGAAAAGGTGAAGGGGCAGGCAGAGCTAGACACATACGCGGTGCACAGAGACCTCATGGGACAAGGTTAGGACAGAAGTGACAGCTGGTCTGAAGAAATAGCATTTTAAGATCCAAAACTCTGTCAGGAAAAGCCAACCGTGCGGCCGATAGAGGAGTTCAATAAAAAATGGGCAGGAAGAGAAAGGACACAAGGTACATAAATACATGCTTATTCAATAAAGCAAGAAATGGAACAGCAAAATTGAGCAAACAAGGCTGCCTGGTGGTGGGAGACAGCCTGATTTATCTGCCTTGCTGAGACACAGCAGCGTGGAAAACACAGCGGGGAAACTGTGTTGTCTCGGTAGGAATTATTCAGCAAAGGAGGGTTAGGTCATGGCTAGAGCATCACAAAGAGCCTCTGGAAGCCAAGTTTCCACAGGAAGAAAAATCACACAGACGATGCATAATTGATGCAGATGTACCAGGAGTGCTGAACGCTCTGGGGACAGGGAGGAAAATTATTTAAAAGGAAAAAAAGTCAACAAATAGTTAATAATAAAGCAGGAGTGACTTCTAATTACCTGTACACAACTGCCTACAGCCCATGCCACAGTGACAGGCTGTTTCTTAGCAACTCAGAGGCAGCTTTTGGGAGGGCTCCTTCCAAGGAGGGAAGCTCCCACCTTCTGGGGACCAAAGTTCAGCAGTAAACTCTGACTGCACCGTTAGGTTTTAGGGGCTGTGGTGCATTGTAGTGGTGTATTTTACCTCCCTAAGGAAGGGAGCAGGCACCAAAAAAAAAGATCTGGGGATGTGCACAGGAATCAAGCAGCCCTGTAAAGGAGGATATTCAAGTCATGGATTTGGCATGAGGGACACCCAGCAGTTTCTGTCAGAGGAGGGGTGCAGCATCACCTGAGTCAGCAGCACAGAGAAAAGTGCAGATTCTCAGGGCCAGATGGTTTCACCCAAAAGCTCTGCAAGGAGAGAGCAACAGAGCTGCTAGCACGGAGATCCCTTCCCATTAACCCCCTTCTTCGAGAAATGCTCAAGAAAAATCCATTTCCCAGCCACGATTCTTTTTCCTTGCCAAAAAAGTTGATGATTTTGGGAAGTCAGCAAAAGTTACACACACTTTGCTGAACAACACATTTCTGTAGAGCAAAACTGCACCTTTCTGCAAGCAAATCTCAAAATAATATGGGAAATTCATAAAAAATCGCACCATCTTTAAAATCATCTCAGGTACAGGCACTGGCAAGGGTCTGTTGATGAGCCAAAATATCCAGGAGAGAGGGAATATTGCCATGGCTCAGGAACTGGTTAGGAGATAGGCGTAGGTGGTTAATTTTTAAGTGGATGAAAGACCTGCATCACCATTTATGTTTAATAAATTAATGAGCTGGAAAAGTACACAAAGAATAAATGTCAAATAGCAGAGAGAACCCAGGAAAATTGCAGGGGTTCAGGAAATCTGCATGAGCAGACAGATAGAAAAACAGACACACCCCAGAGCATGATGCAGCCCTACTCCTCAATAGACATGAGGATTTTAATTCACTGGAAACTGTTTCCAGTGATAATTAATAGTGAAAAAGAACAAAATTAAATGGAGCTGCCTACAACAGCCCTGCCTAAACTTTTCTTTGTGGAGTGCTGGCTGGGAATGGGGTGAGCAGAAGTGTCCCCACCTCCAGTGCCATCAGACCCCTCCTCTGATGTAATCTTAGTGCCATTGAAGTGCCAGGAGGGGTGAGTTGTGGATTTCAGTGTGGGCAGTGCCAGCCACCACTCTCTATCTCAGACTGATGGCAAAAGTCCAAAGATAACAAAAAAATAACATCAAAAAGGAGCAGCTGGGGTCTGGTTAACTCCAAGAGTAACCGGAGGTTAATTGATACTTGCCCCCTAAGGAGAGAAACTTGGGATCTCTTTTTAGTAATGAGAAAAAGGAAAAAAATAATTTTAAAATATAATAATTTGGATGACAGGAATTTACAAGTGATGGAAAGATAATCTGGGGGACAAAAAAGCTGCATGGACATTCTGCACTTACTTCACAACATGTCCAGCAAGACTTCACCCATGGTGGGATTTGCACAAGGATCTACACAGGATCTGCAGTCACATTCCTTTTCATCTGAATGTTCCAAGCACAAAATTTGATAAGCAAGTGACTGTACTGGTGCACTCAGGAGAAGCCCTTCTCACACAGCAGTGCTCTGACGTGCATTGCAGTGCAAATATTCTCCTGAAAGATGCTTTAATAAAGTGCTCTATTAAAAATAATCTGCCAGAAGAAGAGTATTGACTGTCTAAATATGATATTGGAGAGCTGGGAGAAAGTAAATATGAGAATAAGTAAACACTGTTTTGTCAGGAGGGGGCAAACCCACAAAGCCATACAAATAAGCAAAATTGTTTATTATTTGCAAAACATAAGGTAAAAGTGTTTAGCCAAGCACTGAGTCAGTGGGATCTGGGATGTCCTCAGCCAAGTCCCTCCTGCTGAGAACAAGCTCCTGCCATGCAGGGATTGTTCTTCCTCCTGCTGTCCCCAAAGTGACAGCAGCATCCTCTGCTGATGTCAGTGCACAAAACTAATATTAAATGCTTTCAAATCTGATCAATAAAATAGAACTTACGTTAAATGGCCAGAAAGCTGTCAGTTCTGTTTTTCAGTCCTAGACTTTCTCATGAGTTCCTGACTCAAAAAGAAAACATTGTGGCTACTAAATAAGTAAAGCTTGATTTATCACACAGCATTCGAAAATGTTTTATTTGAAGCATGCACTAACAGGTCAAATATTCCCAACTTTTTCTTTGGCAGGAACGTTAAAAACATGAATTGATAATATCCGGGGCATTTTTGCCACCAAGGACATAAGAAGGAGGTTTGGAACATCTACGTTCCCCTCAATCTACTTAACCTTTACTTCTTTTTCTTAAGGGAGTATTCTAATACTCTGCACTGAACTAACGACCCAGTTTTCTTCTGTTAGGGAAAGGCAGTGCTAGGAACATGACACCTTCCGGACCCACCGTTCCCTGATGCAGACATTACCCATGGAATCTGGGGGGAATGGGACATCTGGCAGCATTTCAAACACCGCACCCAGGGAGCAAACAGATTGCTGCAAGAATTCCAATCAAAGCATCGCTCACACTTCACAATGTGCGGACTCGTTTTTCAGCTGCAAATGTTCCTGTTGACAGCTATCCAACTTTGTAATTAGTGACGAGACAGGGAATACTTTGCACTCCAGGCGTACCTCCATCAAAGGGATCCCCTGCCTCTCACTAGTGCTAACTCAGATACTTCTGCAGGGTGGGATGTGCTGCTGAAATGGATTTTCACGGAGTCTCAGGAGGGAACTCGAGGTCTCAGCAGGGGCAGGGGTTCCACAGCACCAAGAGCTGCGATGTCCCATTGTCCTATCTCCCCTAAAGTGCCACTGAGCCACTTTCTCTCTCAGGAGAGCTCTGACGCTTCAAAACAGCACATGTTGGAGCATCACTTCAGCACGTCCTCGAGTGCTTTTCTGGAGCTGCAGCACTCAAGCTCTGGCTGCTCAGCTCCTTTCCCTGCCCAGCTCCTTTCCCTGCCAAGCCCTCTGCTCCTCCCCAAGCAGGAGAGCTGGGATGGGTGCAGGAGGCCCGGGCTGGGGGAACAGCTCCCCACCCTGCCCCTTCCTTTTCCCTGCTGGAAAGCTGCTGACACAGATACACAAATAACTTACAGCATTAAGGTACCAGGGAGGAGGGTGCTTTGTAAAGCAGAACGCAGGCTGCTTAAATAATGAATTAAGAGGCATCAAAAATGCGTATGTAAAAGGACAGAGAGGGAAGGGCTGATATTTTAGACTATGCTAGACCACAATGAATAAATTATAAGAAAGGCTGAATACTTTACTAAGTATAAAGATGTCTAGCAAAAGAAAACTTCTTACTCTTTTCATCCCTCTCCGGGTCCCAAATGAAGACAGAGCTGAGAGGGCTCAGCTGGTCCATGAGGTTTTCTTTCCACGTACATTTTCATCTGGACTGAGGCATTTTTATTTAACAGCAACCACCCTGTCTTTAAGCCTTTCACACCAGAGACAGGCTTGCTTATTTTTCTGACGCTGCTGAAGTTCTCCCAGTCATAACAAACTAAGAACACCCAGTCAGTCTGACAGAGATGAAGTGATGGGTAGTAGGCACATTTCATTGCACTATCAGGGCCTGGGCACGGTAATTGGTGAGGAAACAATTGGGAGCTGTCAGCTTGAAACACACGCCTTGGTGCTGACTGCTGTGCAGAGCCCTTGATGGGTAATGGATGGCCAGTGTGGTCACCACTGCCCTCTTACTGGTGCCAGGATCCTCCCAGAGCCCTGACCAGCACAGCCATCCCTCCCTGTCCTGGACACAGCCCCCTCAGTCCCCTCCTGCCTGTCCCCAGCGGTGGGGCAGGTTCCTACACCCGACATGCGAACATGATGAGGATTTTAATTACCTGCAAGATGCAAATCAAATCAAATGCCAAACAGGAATAACTCCTGCTGCAGGCTCCACTAGAGCTGCCCACACTTCACTGCACATTCAGGGTCTGTCCACGTTCCTCACCTGACACTGATCCATGGAGAATGGCTGAGAGATGATGAATTGTGCCAGTCATTTGCTGACCTTCACTGTCCATGGCAGCCTTCCTCTTCTCACAGGATCTGCCCACCAGACAGCTCTGAACTGCTGTTAGTCAGTATGGAATCATTTAGGTTAGAGAAGACCTTTTACATCATTGAGTCCAACCATTAACCTGGCACTGCATCAGTGAAAGCAAAACGAGAGTTTAGGCGTTTCCTCACATATGGGGACACCAAAGAGCCCTGATTCAACCATCAAAGCTGACGAGGGACACCTTGCTCTTGCATCACACCAGCCTTATTTCAATGCTTCCATTATATTACAAACCTCACCTGCTTTCCACCCTTCTTGCACAGTAACTGAAACAATTCCTACCCTGTATTAACATTTTCAGTTTATTTTTATTTTGCTCAATTGCTGAAAGCTGTGGACCAGGTGTCAGGCAGACAAATCATCTCTTCTGGCTTTAGCCAATGCAAAGGGATAACGCTGGACACCACAGCCCTCCTTGGGCAGCCAGAGCCCTGTGTCAGCTCAAAGCTTCCCAGAGCTGTAAAGAAAAGTCAATCAATCCCATCTTTAGTGTCCGGCTGGCTGGGGGATAAGTTTGGAAAGGGGGCAATCTGCAAAGCTCAAATATTTTTCTTTAAAAACAACTGTCTTCATTGCAGTTGCTTTTTAAAAATAAACAGAATAACAACTCCATCATTTTTCAGTATTTTCTTACTATTTTTGAAGTGTCAGTGGTCCATATTTCCATGATGCCAGATGCATGTACACACACACCACCCCTCCCAGTGAACTGCACTGGAGAAGTAATTAGGTAGTGGAAGGTGCAGGATATATTACATGGCTGGGTGCTGTGTTGCATAAGGGAAAATCAAGACTTTGCAGCAAAACAGGAATGGTATTAACTACGAAAAGGTGACAGTCTGGCACAAAGTGGTTTTAGAACAAAACATGAAGCAGGATTTTGTTACAAAAGATTAATTGAAAATTATTTTACAACACCAACTAAGTTGCTTAAAGAAAAACTGAAGAAAAATATACCGATATTATAGCATCTGAATCATCCTGGGCTAAAAGCTAAAATCTCCATGGATTAATTTTTGCATCTATAAACAGGAAGGAGGAAAAACAAAATCATGACTGCAAGAGCAGTTGCTTTGTCGTCGGTGAGTAGATTCTGCATCTGAAATGAGATTCCCTTTGAGCGTTGGAAAGGGCTCTAGTGACACCTACTGCACTCTGCTGCAATAGGTAGTGAAAGCTCTCCTGCCTTACCTGGAATAGGGTGTCCCTCCAAGGCAAGGAGCATTTCCAGCCTGCAGACACCCCGGAGCAGCAGCGGGCTCCTGAGCGAAGGCCGTCACCTTCCAGCATGTCACTGGGGCCAGCGCGATCTTCTGAGAGCACCGAGACACTGAAACACAGGCACAGCACTGCCAGGGAGCGTGTGAGCGGAGACAGAAGCTTTCAAGTTCTGAACTGGGGATAATCAGCACGGAATCACGGAATCTTTACGTTAGGAAAGAGCTTTTACATAGAGTCCAACCTCTAACCCAGCACTGTCAAGGCCACCACCAAACCATGTCCCCAAGTGCCACTTCTCTGTGTTAAACACCCCCAGGGATGGAGACTCCATCACTTCCCTGGACAGCCTCTTCCAACACTCGACAACCCTTTAGGTGAAAAAATTTTCCCTAATATCCAATCTAAACCTCCCTTGGTACAACTTAAACCTTTTTCCTCTTGTCCTGTCCCTGTTCCCTGGGAGCAGAGCCCGACCCCCACCTGGCTGCCCCCTCCTGTCAGGGAGTTGTGAAGAGCCAGAAGGTCCCCCCTGAGCCTCCTTTTCTCCAGACTTTATCAGTGATGACTGACTCAGTAAGATTTCATCCTTTTCTGTATGTTGTCTTTACTGAGAGTACTTATATTCTACAGTGACTTTATTATCAGCTGAAATGAGAAAATAACTGATGCATTCTCAACTTTTTCTTTTGAAACCCTGATTGAACGTCATCTTTTGTTCAGTTTCCAATAAACTCAACCCTCAAATACCTGGCAACCAGAATTAACATTCCTGACAGTGTTTTGTTCCCAACTGGTGGGGAGCTGAGCTCCAGACAATTGATTTCTCACCCACTACTCAAAAGCTTTATACACTTTGTGTACTACACAAGTATTTGTTCACAAATACTTTTCTAAAGGCCAAAATAAGATCTGATTTTTAAAAAATCCAAGTTAGAAGAACAATGTCACTGTAGAAGTGATACATATTCAAAACAAATTTATTCTCAGTAACAATGCAATTTCTCTTTTTTTTCTACTTCTTTTTGGTTTGCCATGGAATGATCGGAAAGGGAAGGGAAACAAAGAAATCAGAAATGAAATTAAGAGGTAGTTTGCTACTTATTTTTGAGTTTTATTCACCTATCCAAAAGATAATGGTAATAATATAAATACTTAATGTTATATTAAATTATTTATTGCATTTTATTAATGTATGAAGGTTATTTTTGTATTTTATCTATATGATTATACAAATACTTCACTTTTCTAAGGGAGGACAGCAGCCAATAAAAAATTACACCTGTGAATGTGCTGCCAGCTCTACCCAACTGTGGCAACACCCCCTTTCAACCTCCCCTGCCCTTTCCTTCACCTCTGCAGCACAAATCCCGGGTCACCACCCAGTTTTTCAGCCCTGTCCCTTTTCACCACAGCCCCCCTGCTCAGGGATGCTGCTCCCCTTTCCTGGCTCAGACTCAAGGGAATTCAAGACCTTTCTTTTCCCTCTCCTGTACCTCCTTGCAGTTTGTGACATGAATATTTTCACTCCCCTCATTTTTGGCTCTGTCCCAACAGGGTTTCCACACATTTCACTTGATTTATAACCACATGCCCAGAGATCTCCTGAGCTCCAGGCTTGAGAATGACTCTGCCTGTTTTACCCATCTGAAAACTTACACTTGTTCCTCCCTCCTCACCTCTCTCGTTCCCTCTGTGCATCTCTCTCCCCCCAAACACAAAATGCTGTTTTCAGCTGCACTACTGGCATGGTTCAGACTGCAGGGTTTGGGGCAGGCAGCTGGATTGGGCTGGGATGAGCCTGAGCCCTGGCACTGACCCAGGAGGGCTCCCATTCTGAGCAGGGCTTCAGTAGCACCCTCACACCCAGGCCTGAGGTGAGGACTTGAAATGCAAGAATGAGGAGAGTTCACGAATGAGTAACAAAAACCCAACCTTCTGTGGCCATTTCAGGGCCAGAGCCAGAGGGTATTTAATAGCAGTACATTTATTTCAGGCAAAAAGCCCAATCCATGAGAAACCTGTGTTCAGAGGAGTGGAAGTAAGAGCTCAACTTAAGGAAACACTGCAAATTGAAACAATTATTCAGTGTTGAAATCAAATATTTTACCCTTCTGAGTACATAAAAAGCTCTCAAGGAGAACATTTTCTTCCGTTTTTCTTCTTAAAAAAAAAATCAAGATTAAGAGATATGCTAAACCCTGAGTTATCTCATTAATGGTACTGGTAAGATTAACAGCAAAAATTAAACAATTCCATTATTACTTAATGGCTTTTAAAAATGTATTGCCTTAATATTTATAATTGTACTCTTAAGATTAAGATGATTTGCCACCTCCCCATCACAAACCATTTCTCACGCTTACCTAACTTCCACAGAACTTCCCAAAGGAAAAAAATGAAATTATGTCTTGATGACTTCTGAAGTAAAAAGGAAAGAAACAACATGCATCCATAAATTATCTTTTTATTCCAAATCCAGCACTCAGTTTACATTGTACAGGAAATACAGGCAATCTCAAAAGCGTTCAGGATTGGCAACATTACTTGAAGTCTCCGAACTGAATTCATGACACTGATGCCAATGTGCCACTTAGACTCTAAACTTGGGCAAACTGGAGAGACCAAAAAACTTTTTAAAAAATCAGAAGCAGGAATGAGATTCCCATGGTCTATTAGGAAAACATAACCCAGAGCTATATTCTGCCTTAAGATCAAGTGGCCCAAAAGTCTCATGGATTCCCTCAAATTCCAACTTCCAGACAGACCCAAGATGGTCCAGATGCTCTTCAAGTCACAAGCCAGACCTCTGCTACTGTCCAAACTCCCTCAGGATTTATTGTCAAAACTCAAAAAATCCAACCAAACCTCCTTCTGCTGCCGAGAAAATTTTGTACTATTTGTAAAGTTAATCAACACAAAACAGTCTTTTCATCCCAGCAATATTAAGCCATAAAGGCTGAATAACATGTTGGCCATCAACTGTTGACACTGCACTCAAATTTGCTGAAACTGGTGAATGTTGGCAGGATATTTTGCCCTTGGATTAAGTCCCTGCGGCCTCTCCTCCACACATATGTTCAACCATTTGTTTTAGTGATCACTTGAAAGAGCAGCTCCTCATTAGCTGCTTCTGTGCAGACTCAAGCACTCACTCACTGCCTTCAGCAGCCACCTGCACCACAGGAAGTTAAATATATACAAAGATTTTCACAAACCAATCCTCAAATGCCCAGCACTAAAGCCAGCAGTGCAGCATGGCAGCATTACCTCTGAACGATTCCTAAATAAATAGACCTGAATATCACTTTGGACCTCAGAACATCAGGCTGTCACGGCAGCAAAAAGCAGAGACATGTGACTCCATGCAATTAATAGCAATTAAAACATTTGCTTCTAAAACCTGGCAAACTATGACCAAAACTTTTACACTTTTTTTATCAAAAAGCTTTTTATTAAAAAAAATTATGTGCACAGTTCATAATTAAATGTCTTCTTTACTTTGACTTGGTTTCATTCAAACACAGACATTTTACTGACTTAAGTTTTATACATTTTTTTACTTTAAAAATCCCACAAGGTAAAAACCCCAACAGACACATACAAATACAGGAAATGGTATTGCTCAAGGGTTTTGGTTTTTTTTCCCCCTCATGTTAAGAAGTGCAATTTTGCTTCTATGGTCCTTTAAAGTGAAACAGTTTTTTCCCTCAGTAAAACAACACTCTCCAGGAAGAATTGCACCACATACACAAATTATGTGAAGGACTCAGCTCTACCCAGCTTCCCCTATGCACTGATTAAGGTCGTGAGAGATCTATATGAAAATTGTGCTTACAGTAACTCATCCCTACCAGTACAGACAGGTCAGTAAATGCACCCACACTCTGTGAAATTGCTGGGGAAGGGAAGTCAATACCATGTACAATTAGAGCAGTGAAATGTTTGTATTTACCAGAACTCTCCTGCATTTCCATACAAATGTGTGCCTGCTCCGAGCCTCCGGGACTGTATGGCTGAACTGCAAGTCCAGCACGGGGATGCATTCTCCAAAAATCCATCATTTAACACAGAACTCTTGGGTTTTAGCTCACTGAACTTGATTCTTCTGCACATCCTTCTGGCCCCACTTAAGACAACAGAACTACTACCCTTATTTTCACCACTAGAACATCTCAGCCCCAGGGGGAATTTCAGAAAGAATTCAGCTTTGGCTTAATATTCCCTTCACTGAAAACAGTGAACTGTGCTACTGGCTTTAAAAAGATTTAATTTAAAAAGTTTTCTGGATTAACTCTTCTGCATTTTAAGGAAACAAGAATATTAAAAATTAGGCTTTTAATGACTCCAAGAACAAAGTTTCTCATCAATTCCTTTCCTTTCAGCTGCAGCTGAAAGGCACTCTACACATCTTATCATTTGTCATTAAAAAACTAGAAGGCCATTCCCTTTAGAATCCTCAAAAACCTCAAGTTTTATTCCAATTTGCTCAAGTTTTCCAATGCAGAGTGCTGGTTTACGTGAAAAAGTAGGAAATGCCCAGATTACCTGAAATTTTAAGTACTCACTTAGGAAAATATTTACCCGCTCTGAGACAGAAAACTGAATTAACCTACTGCGCAGACCTCTTATATTGGAGCATTTATAACTACAGGGACAAGAGTCAAAGTTTAAATTTAAATGCAAAATCAGAAGACTGTGCTCTCTAATGTGAAAATGTTTCTAAATTTAAAGTAGAAGCTTGCAGTGTCTGTTGACCCTGGATCTACCCCAGAAAACCTTACATGAAATGGGTGGACATATCTTTGTATAAAGAGTAGTTCAGAATCTGGAATGTAGAAATACAGTGCAAAAAACCAGAAATAGTCTGAAAAATAGTTTTTGCATATCAAAACCTCCCAGATTAGAAAGGAATTATAAAACAAGGAATGGTGCTAAGACGTGGTCTGACAAATTAATAATGGATTATTTCCCTCATAGGGGGAAATTTATTTATTTATGAGCATGTCGTGACAGGACAAGGGGAATGGTTTCAAACTGGCTGGGAGTGGGTTTAGATTTGATATTAGGAAAAAATTCTTCTCTGTGAGGGTGGTGAGGCCCTGGCACAGGTTGCCCAGAGAAGCTGTGGCTGCCCCGTTCCTGGAAGTGCCCAAGGTCAGGCTGGACGGGGCTTGGAGCAACCTGGGATAGTGGAAGGTGTCCCTGCCCATGGCAGGGGGTGGAATAAGATGGTCTTTAAAATCCCTTCCAACCCAGGCCATTCTGTGATTAATTAAAAACAATATTTCAGTCAGAAGTCTAATTTAGAATTCATCATGTTTTACCCTAAATGGCCACTTCGAATGCTGTGAAACATGATTTGCAGCCAGAAGCACCAAATACATAAATTCTTCCACATCGAAGGAGTAGTTAGTAAATTTTGGATGTTCTCCCAGTGTTGGGTGGTGTCCCTAGAAAAACAAGATAAGGACTTTTAGTCAGGAAAAAAAAAAAACAATACATCTTCCATTCAAAAAAGCCACAAAAAAAATTGAGGCTCTGCTGTTTTCATTTATTATTTCTGATCCACTGATCCGCTCTGAGGCAAAAGAATCAGCAAAGTAACTGCATAACAGCCATGCTATGAATGGTTAATGGCCAATTAATTTCATTTCTCTTCTTTCCTCAGCCATTAATACCAAATGATTTCTTAATCACAACAAGGAAGTTAATTTGGCCTAAAGAATGAAAGTCATATTTCAAATACCAGAACATAGGTAGGTAAAGCAAGAAAACGTGAAGTCCTTCAGTTATAGCACCTCACCGTTCCAGTGTGGCCATCATTACCTGATCTTGAGGGAATACTTTATTCCTTTTCCTCCAAGTGATATAATGAATGCCTCTCAGCCTTGCCAAATCCAGGTAACAACGTTCATCTTCACAATTGTATCTAGGGACAGGCAGAATAAACATATTTACCTACAGAGATTGTGCTGAAGTTTACCAGGGTGAAACAGGAAAAAACTGAGATGTCTGTTGTCCAGTTCTAAGGCACCAAAACTATGGACAAAACCTGCTTCACTGAAACAACAACAAGAGCTGCCTTCTGCTCTCAAGATGTGGCCTTGGAGGCAGTTTGAGACACATCTGCATGTCAGACATGTCCCTGTCCAGCTGCAGCAGCTCTTGGACCTGTGAAAAACAACTCCTGCCTTTCTTAACTTATTTGGAGACTGGACAAAACATTCTCAAGCCAAGACTATGCTGCAAAACACCAGTTCCTTGGCCTTCCCACAGCAGAATTTCCCTGGATGGAAAATTCAGTGCTCTTCTAACAAGCATTCTGGATTTCTGCTTAGTTCTGTAGGACTGGAGTGTCTGCTAACACCCACACTCTGTGACAAAATATGTTTAAAAGGAAGCTACAAGAGAAATTTAGGCAAAACACAACAACACAGAGCTGACCTTGGCCAGCAAGCTGGTGCTCATGTCCTGAGCAGAAAAAGAAGGATATGAAAACCTCCAGGGGGTGGCTAGCACCCTGGACATGGACATAATCAATTCACCTGGATCACTGAAACATCATTAGATTTCAGACTCACCAGGCAGAACCTGAGCAGTGGGGTTTTCTTGTTGTTTGCCATTTTCCCATTATATTTATACCATGGTAGATTAAGAAATCACAGGCTAAGCCTGTATGATATAATTACACTGTATTTTCTAATGGAAGCTTTTTCTGTTTTGATCCCCAGGAGAAGAAGCTGCCAAAAATGAAGTCTAAACAAGACAAACATTCATGGTCAAATACCAGGAAGGGAGAGGCTTCATTAACACGCAGGAACAAACAGGAGCAGTTGTGTGTGTAATAGAGGGGGAAGGAGAGACAGACAGACTTACAGCTCAAACACAACAGCCCAGTCTGGGAGAAAGAGCAGATGGGTCAGTCCAGCCCCGTGTATCCCGATGAATATATCAGAGTTGTGGGTAATTCTCAATTGCTCTGAAAATTCAAGTTCCCTGCAGACAACACAATAAAAGTGGTGATGATATGGCAGCTCTATCCACCCCAGCAGAACATGGGGAAAGCACAAAATTGGCTTAAGGGAATACTGAAAGAGAGAACTGATTTCTCAAGGAACAATACTAAGAATCACAAATGCTGCAGCCAGCAATAACTCAGTACAGAACTAAAAGAAATGCAGGCAGGTTTCAAAACTTCACAAGAAATTTTTTCAAAAATATTTTTTGTCAGGGTAAAGTTTTTCTAAGTTTAAGGGGTTTTTTTTTACTTGCCTTTAAAAAATGCACCATTTTAAAAAGAAAAAAAAACAAAAACTACGAACAAAATACCCCAAACAAAACCTAAAAACCCAGCATAAAAGACCTGTTTCTGAACTGCTCTCATTGTAATGTAAAATACACAAATAAACTTCCCCCTACTGTCTCTGTTTGGTCTGAACACGGATCTCTCAGTGCTGCTTCAGTTTCTCACTCTTCCTGCACAATTCATGACAGCTCCAGGTGGAGCTGCTGCCGTTTGGGACAGGCATGCTCTGTTTGGGAACTTTTCATTCAATCCATTGCTTCCTGGCACAGTGCCTACTACGCCTGGCACCACAAACTGACCTCAAGTGGTGCCTTCAGAGGCCACCAGAGCAGCAAATAATCAGAGTTATAATTGATTACTAAACTGAGGCTCATATAAAACAAGACACTAACATCATACAACGGAAATCACTGTTAACACAGTTATTGCAGAGCATTAGCCAATGCACAAAGGTGATGGGAACACAGCTGCCTTTGGGAGAGGGAACAAAAGGGATTTCAAACCTTGCTTTAGTATAGTACCTTTAACCTGAGCCTACTAACCCTAAGGAGTGCATTACAGAATGGGTGTGCTTGACTACCTCACCCACCACTCACTCCCTCAGTAACACTTTTCCTTCCCAGTCCTTGGATTTTGCCCGGGTTAGACCTGGGGACAGACACAGCACTGCCTTCAAACAGCTGTCAGCAGCCACAGGCAGCATGAGCTCACACCAGTTTCCTCCCCTAACTCACTTGTATTTGTAGTCCACCACTTTGACCTCCAGCGTCGACACTGTTTTCAAGGCATTCACAAGCTGAGGAGAATAATAAAAAGACAATGCTTTGGTGTCCTCCTTCAGTTAATTGCTCCCTTGCACTCCTGATCTGGTAAAGATAAAACCAACTTCTCTCTTTGCCATTTTACCAGACCACAAACTACATGCAGCAGTGGAGGCATGAGCTGAGGACAGCTCAGCAGATAAAGCATAAATCCTTTGCTCTGTCTGCTCTACCACTGAGTTATTGCACCACATGAGCCTCAGTTTCTCCCTACATAAGGTGAGGATGATAATCCCAATTCATTTTTGTCAGGCAGTAACAGCAGAGAATGAAAACAGGCATGAAAACATTAAATATTATCATTTTACCATGAAAGAAGCTTTTACACAAGTCCATGAAGTTGTATGATTCAAGAGCATAAATCAATATGAAAATTCATTATGTTTTGAGTGCACAAACTCTGATACAAGGGCTTGTGCATTCCAATCTGCAGGCATGACAAAGGGTTTTGTTAGACTTCAACACTGGAGATGCTATAAATAAAAGCAATAATCCAAAAGTGAAATAATTTAATTTTATCAGAAGCTCTGCAGTGTCTGTTTGCTCAGAGGAAATACTTTTAGTATTACATTTGTAGTCTTCCACTGGATATTTAGAAAGGGCAGCAAGGTTCAGTGTCTGGGGTACAGAAATGGAGACTGCCTAGAAGACATTTTAGAACAAATTAATATAAACATTGGACATATTTGTCTGAGATTTGCCAGAAAAAAGATGCCTTGGCTGTATCTGAAAAACAAAAAAATCAATCCAATGAGCAAGATTTAACTTCTAATTAATCTTTCTTAAAGATAAAATGGACCACACCTCATTCTGGTTTAATATTTTCCTGTAATCTGTGCTGCGCGCAAGGATGGTGACTCGAATTTTCCCATTCTAAAAAGAAAGAAGCAGCAGTGTATTAGGTAAGAGGCAGCCCTCACAAAAAAACAATCCTAAACTCTTCTATATTTACTTCTGGCAATTATTTGAGCAACTAAATATGTTCCTTCCACATGTAATAAACAGATGATGTAACCACCTTCAAATTCACATTGGAGTTTCCAACAGATTCAAAGCACTAAAAACTTTGTGAAAGTCTGATTATTAACCAAGAATAAAATATTTTCTGAAAGATATATTTGAGTCAGTACAAAAGAGCCTTTGTATCACACATTATATGGCCGTTTTTGAAAGCAGGAAAGCAGCTTGCTGGATGGCTTGTGCACAAATTCCTTGGGAAAAAATATTTTACTTCTATAACAGTTCCTCCTTTTACCTCTTTTAATTAATTGGACTCACAGGGGTGAACGTTCCAAGTGAAATAAAGAGATTTAACTGCATGACTCCCATTAGTGTCAGCAGGAGAAGAATAACTAAATGCCTGTGCAGAGCTCTGAATGTGCCCCTCAGCAATAATATGCGAGCGACTCTCCAGCAGATACTTCAGCCTCAACTAGCCCAGAACTGCCCTGGCCACCAAGGCAATGAGCAAAAACCATCAGTGTGAGCAACAGAGAAGCCCAGACCAGACAGATGGTGCTGGGCAAGCGTGGAAGGACCAGATTCCACTGTTTCCAGCTCTGATCCAAGCTCAGCAGTACCCAAGAGGATTGACAAAGGGCAAGCTCTGCACTGCTCTGTGGGATCCTCACTGCTGCTCCATGGAACACGTGTCTGACTTAACTAGGAAGGGCACAAAGGCCTGGAGAACAGAGAATGGATACAGAGATGAGACCCTAAGGTTGGAAGGAGAATGTTCTAAAGTCTGTCCTATAGAAACAAGACACGAGGGCAACTGCTACAAACATATACAAATGTTTCCTGAAGGCCTTTATAGAAAAAAAACAAACCCAAAACATCAAAGGAAAGGACAAAAAGTATGCAAATACACCCTCGTTCCCCACTGGGTTCAGTTTGCCACTGCTGTTCTCTGGCAAGGGCCACCAGCTCCATATTACAGCTGCATTATTCAGTTACCTTACCTTGGGTCCTTCTTGTGTAATATTTAATCTGTGTAGCACATGCTGAGAAAACGCTCGGAACAGCCCCGTGCAATGACAGCCAGAGATCTGAAATTAAAAAAAGCAATTGTTAAAATGAAAAGATATTTTGCTCAGAAAACTGAGCTTTGTGATCAGGTTTTTGCCATTCTTGTGGAACAAAAGTCCAGTATCATGCACTGTGCTGCACGTGTCACTACTCACTGCAACACAAGTAGCACTTTCATTGAGAAAGAAATAGAACTCTCTCTAGTGTTAGAGCTGAGTGTGTGAGCTAATACCCTCAGGGAAGTCTGACTGTGTTCAAGCTCTAGTGCTCTGCAAAAATACCAGTTACTTCACAGTGCCCACCCATTAAAGAGGAATAATATGCACCTCCTGAGCTGTGACATAGGAGACTGCACACAGCCCGCTGGAGTAATTTTAAAATCCCAATCTTTAGGGAAGATCATTCCGTTTGGAATTGGAACCTTCACTGCAATGGGTTTCATGATATTGGAGAGGTTCATCGGCTCAGATTTCATCCTGCCACAACCTCCTAGTGAGAATGGATGGATAAAGGGACTCACCAGAGGTGTGTTATAGAACAATCCATATCGCATCCGAGGCAGCAAAGAGAACACAGCTTCTTTGAAGCACACCTGGGAAGGGGATCACAAGGAGTTACACCTCACTGCTGCCTTCCTCCGGCCCATTCACTGCCAGCCCAGCTCTTAATGAGCCGGCAATTACTGCTCCTGCCAAGGACAGCCTCACTTCCTTGGCTGTGCAAATGAATAGAACAAAGACAATCCTCATCCCAAAAGAGTTCTCACTTGGGACCATACAGATGCAAGTTTTGGAAGAGGTGATGAAAACACCCCAAAGCAGAATGAAGATGGACTAAAGGGAAGGAAAACAGTTAGTGAGTTTACAACTAGATTTAAGAGGCTAAAATGAACTCTGAATGAATGGATATTTTTTTTTGGTGTAAATTTTTTTTAATGATAAGCAGCAGGAAAGCCAATAGTTACAGGGGGAAAGAAACACCTCAGGAGGAATCAGAAAACTTTAGAAAGACCATTTTATAATCCTTAACTTCAGTCGAGAGTCCTGCAGGAGCAAAACCCATTCATAAATACTACCACTCAAGACATGGAAGTTAGGTCCACCCGTAAAAAGGATAGGCCACAGAATTGGGTTACAGCTCTGTCTGCTGTTTCTAAGGTGGAATACTCATATTGCACAAATTAAACATGCATGGAAAGTATTAATGCTTTCCTCTGGGACACCCATAACCACAGGTAGCTTGAGAAGTTGTCACATTTGCTCCCTAGTGACCATGAATTTAAACAAAATATAGAATTCCATACCCTTTTAGAGTCAAAGGTTTTCAAATGAATTATTTCATAGTCGGTAAATGCCTTCCATGTCTCACTGAACAGGTCACCGTAGCCATATGAGCTCTAGGAGGAAAGCAAAAATCACAAGGGTACAACAATTACATAAATGCATATTAGAAGCTCTCTTCATGATTTACAAGTTCTGCATATGAGTTTTAATACACAGTTAATATGTGCAACACCACCATGGGCCCCAAGGCAGCCTAGCACAGAACACAGACATTACGCTACACCAAACTCCGCGTTTGCACTGTCAGGTAACTCAAATTACCTGTCAGGTAGTTAATTTTTAATAAAAACTTTTATAAATTAGCAAATTAGACAATTTCTTCAGTAGCAGATTAGAATTTCTGAGTTAGGAGTGAGAATTACTTGCTACTTTTCCCAGAGTCAACAGAACACAAGTTAAATTTGAAGTAACACACACATAGGGATGGCAGAAGGTCTGAACCTCAACTCCTAAGATTTAAAAAGAAAAATCATGAAGGAAATTCAAGTTCAGCACTGAAGTTTGAGGAAAAAAGTCACAACAAGCTTGTTTTGCATTTGCCTGCTTTGAGATTGTCCTTGCATATTGCACGTGTATCACAAATTGAAAGCAATGATCTGATTTGATGGAAGAAACAGCTAAGAGGTTTCTATACAGAGCAGTAAAAAACTTTCCCCTTTGCAGCAACATTCTGTGGGGACCCTTTAAAGAGCCATCTACTCCCTACAACATTATCACAGCAGCAGGGGCTCCTCCCTTCAATCTGTCACGTTTCCTATACATCCCAGGGCTGATTCACCACCTCTTGCTCTTTGAATGCAATTAATTGTGCCCTCAGTAGCCCTGGTGCAGGTTCTCACTAAAGCTTCCTTTCAGCTCTGGGGCTGGCTCAGGCTGCTTGGAAAGTTATGTGGGAACATTCTCAATAAGAAATTTGAAAATAAGACTACAAATGATAGCAGGAGAGAAGAGATATCTGGTGAAATGTAAAAGAATCTAAAGTGCACCAGATTTCCTTCAGTTCAAGAGGCCTTCCTCGTCCTCTGCCATTAGGTTTTAATGAATTTTATAATCCAGACTCCTTTCTGGCCATGTCTTACAAGAACTGCTCTCCCGGATTAGAAGTGGAGAACTGATGAAAGCACCACTTTCTAACCCTCTCTGCTCTCCTTAAAAGTGCTTAATAAACATTGCCTCCCTGTATTCACAGAGGATCTGCACACCAACACCCAGCGGAATTCCTACTCAGTTTCTGCTTTGTTTAACCTACATCTAAGGGCATTACTCTTTAAAAAGAACAGTAGCTAGGAAGTATGGTCAAACCTAATTACATCAAGGAAAAAAAAAGAGAATGAATAATAAGCTCAAGTCCACCTTTTGACGAGCACAGGCAGTTCAGCAGCGGTTGACTGGTGCCATCACCTGGTTTTACACAGCAATAAACTCAAGCTGCCCGAGCAGGTAATGCTCATTTAAAATGATAACAGTGTGGCACTACTTTGAATGGTACATTTGAAAGAGTTATTTGATTCAGCAACACAATATAAGACAAAGAGTTGCTTTTTAAAGTAATTTGCAATGCTGTCTGACACCTGATCTTTTCAGAAAGCCATCAGAGCTAGATTAACAGGTCCCTGTACAACACCTAGAGAGCTCACTTATCTGATAGATGGCACTGATTTTAGCCTTAAAATGTAATAGAATTAGGAAAAGAGGTTTCTTCTAGCCAAACAGGTTTCTCATTAAACAGCAAGCAGGGGATATTTGCAGTTCTATGTTGAAGTTTAATTGACCTAGCACTAAATACTTAGAAAGAAAACTCAGCATTTTACGATCACAAAATAGGTGTAGGACAGTGTCATATTCAAGAACTGTTATTTCTGGACCTCATTATACACATTAGCTGACATATTACAAACTGCTCATTTGTTTTTTATTTAGTTTAATACCCTCCCACACAACTTAAATACTGTCCAATAAAACTAATATTACTCTTAAACACAGCCATTGTTTCAACTCAGCAGTACAGCAGAAACAGCCCCACTTAAAATGTTTTTTATATGTTATCATGGCAGTGTGAGAGGTGATTGAGGGAAGTAACTGCAAGAAGGCTACTCAAAGGAATTAAATATTAAACTCTGGTTTAATACATATAAGGAATTAATTTAGCTGTTTTCTTTACTACAGGCTGCACATTACTGATTTACAAACATGCAAGACTGCATTTCTTTTTAAACACAGATGAAACAGTTGAGTAAATCTACTTCAATATTCCAAGAGAAAAAGCCTACAAAAACCATTTAAAACTTCAAATGCTGCAGATTAGAAATACTGATCACGTTATTTTTGAGGTCACACCAAAAAAAGGCATAACTATGTACTAGCAAAGCTGAGCATTCCAACAAAACATGGTTTATCATAGAAAATCTCTTCCCTAAATATTACTCATGCACCTGTATTAAAAGGATCCAAACATTTATCAGTTCCACATGGCCATGCCCACAAGAGAGCTAAAGATTGCCTACTAAAACCTTCAGAGTCTATAAAGCAGAAGTACAACCCATCACAAATATGTTAAAAGCAGACTTACAGTGTCCCACATGACTATGTTGACATCAGTACTGAAGGAATTGTTGATATGTTGGGTAATGTAAAGATTGACAAAATCACAGAAGTGATGGTACATATTAACACCTGAGAAAGAAAGAATTGTTAGCAAAACACTGCATTACTTGCTCCACTTTTATTGGTTTATGCATTTTTCCTTGTTAGCATCTTGCATTTTATATTCCCCCTGCTTCTGACTGAATCCTCCTAATACACCCTAAAAAAGAGAATCTCTAAAGGGAAGGAATCAAGCTAAGAAATCTGAGGTAAAATGTGTTTTTGAGAAGTACAAAACAGTTGGAAGAGTGGCCAAAAGAAAGAACAAGAAAAAGATGAGCTTCATGTCTGCAGTTGCTTTCTGAAGGGTATGAAAGGAGCTCCTGCTTTAACACAGCCCAGACAGGCATGAGGAAACAGGAAAACTGGCCTTCAGCACAGATCTGGGTTCTGCTTCAGTGGGGCCAAGGGAAGCTCTGTCTGTGGGACTACAAGACAGAACCTGTGCTTTCACACAGGCCAAAGCCCAAGTCATTCCTCAGTGTTTCTCTCTTGCTCACTCTTGGTGCACAGAAAACTCCCATGAAACAAAGGAGGAAACACAAAGGAGGTAACACAGTCCAGTTCCTTGCAACAACTTTGCTTAAAATGTAAGGCAGTGGCAGGGGAAGAGGAGGAATTCGGGTCGCAGCTGCTGTGTGTCACAGGGACAGAACACAGCACACGAGCACCCTGCTCAAACACAGCTCACCCCACTGCAGCTGCTTGGTTTGTCAACATCCTCAACACCCTCCTCCATCAACACTTGGCTGCAAATGGTGCTGCACCAACAAAAAGGCTGGTGAAGCTCAAAAAATGTCAGATTCCTAAAGGTGCCTGGATGCTGCCCCTCTTGGAACATCACTTCTCTTCCCTATCATCCACACAGAATCCTGCTGCTGTGCACATGCTACAGGACACAGACACCCATACTTTGTTTCATGGTGTGAAACCTGTCATGCAGAAACTCAGCCAGAGACTGTACAGAACAGCCTTTGGCACAAAGTCAGACACTGCCAAACCACAGTCCAGAGAAAGGCACTGTGAAAACTGTGAAAGGCAAATAACAGGAAATCATTCTGATTTTTTTTTTAAATCATGTGTGGGAAATTATAAGATTTTCAAATTTCAGTTTCCAAGTTCGTCACTGGAACTACACCAAAAAAAGGAATGAAAAAGTCACGTCATTTTTCATATTACAAATGAACTTAATCACAAAGGCATAATGTAGACAGGCAAGTTGAATATGAGCTTTTTTACTGCAGTACAAAAAAAAACCCCAAAAACCAAAAAAACTAAAGATACCAATTACCTGCATCTAATTTCATGAAGTATGTTGGCTTTTCAATAACAATGTCACACTTCTCATCTTCTAGAGGCCTGAAGTCTAACTCAGTGAATGTCTGGAGTTCTGCAAACCTAGAAAGTTTCAATCACACAGAATATGCTTTGACATCAACACATTTAAACGAATGTATTTCATATGTCTCAGGTTTAGTAACTGTCCATCCAGTCCATTTCAGTTAACAGGACTGCTGAAAACTGATAGAGTCTGACAATTAAAATGATTTGAAATTATAACGGAAGGTTCTTCAGGGCTTCTAGAGGTTAAACACTGCCTTTGATCTCAGGAGTGAACATCACCTTTGATCTCCAAATCAAGGCAGCAGGGATGTAACAAAGAGCCTCAGAGCTTGGATCTGTGGGTCTATCCAACTTGATCCGCATTGCCAAAGACACTAAAGCGAGATTTCCATGCTTTGGCTGGAATAATGAATGTAGAGGCAGTATTTATTGTTCCTGGATCTAAACAAGGATGAGCAGTTGTGATGACAATAGCAGGTAGAGGAGAAAATCTTCCTCCTCTGCAGCAGTTCTTGACTTAAATTAACCATGAATGCAAAATGGGGGAAGAAAAAGAAAACACGAGCAAAGCAAAAGAATGAATTATTATATGGACCCTAATGGCTCCAGTTCCCCCATCAACTAACTGGCAATGCAGCTTTGAAGTGTTAACATACAAACTGTGATGCTCCGCACTTCCTACACAGCCTGTGGACTCAGCCCACCTCACATTCCAAGCACAGGCTCCCTGGGAACACCGTGTGAGCACATATTCAGATCATCCTCACCAAAGACTGTGTGAACTCACACACAAGTGCCAGCTTCAAGACATCTCACCCCAAAACAATTACCCCTTCTACACACAGGGTGCAATTACACACAGTGTGGTTCAGACTTTCTGCATAGATGTAATTATCAGAGGTTTCTAATACAAACTCTCAATTCGACCTTAAAAGGAGCAAGTCTTTCCTCAGTATGAAATCCCCTAGACCCAGCTGCTAACACCGATGACAAAGATCAAAAATAATTAGCAAGTGAACTTGGAAGCAGCCTTGACAAGAGATCCTTACCAAGACTGCAGAGGGCTCTTGCGCTGACCTTCAGCCAAAAATGCTTGAACGTCGAGGGTGCAATGACCGCCAATTTCTCCCTTCTGGAAAAAGTCTTCTTTGAATCTAATGCAAATTGGAAAAAGTCTATCAGCTTTTGTGCAACAGGGCTACCAGTGGCCTGCAATCGCAATTACACACTCAAGCCAGTGCTACTTAGTCTCAGTTCAGCAGGGTACTTCATACATATTTAAAACCTGAGTATTTTCCTCAGCATAAATCGAGAATTTCCCACAACTCCCAAATAAAGATAGTGGTGTCCTTGAAGGTCTAGACATCACCTTAGAAAATAGCACTAATCCACCCAGAATGTTATTAAGAATTATTTATATATACTCAAATTAGTAATTTAATTAGATTTTGCTACATGACAGTGATGCATCACTGCATGACAGGAGTGTCACTGGTTGGAGTTTTTGTTTGTTTTTAACAATTTCTTACTGAAATTTACCTCAGATTTCACAACCCAGTTTGCTACCCAAGGATTTTATACGACATATGAAGAGCGAGGTGTAAGAACAAATTTCCTGAAAAGTTGCCAGCTAAAAGTACTGTCTAAATTCATTTTTGGGACAGGTTGTGATGATGACAAAACCCATTCTGAAGGGTAATATAAGTGTCAGTCATGAACCAGATCAAGACACTGACTTCAAAGACAAGGTAGAGGGTCATGCCTACACCACTGGTTTTTTCATCCAGTTTTCCAATATGTAGAATTTTAATTTGGGATGTGGAGAATCCAGGTTCAGATCTCTCCTCCATCATTCAGTATCTAAAAATGTGGCTCCTGGATCTGGTATAAAGGCACAGGAAAGGCACTGATGCCTCAGACAAAAACAGTTGTATTTTGCACATCACATTTCCATCTGATCAAGGAAGGACATGACTAAAGACACAGAAAAGTCTTCCTCTCTTCCACCAAGGAGGATTTCAATCACCCATCATCATTCCCTAAAACTGAGAATTTGGGTTTTTCAACAACCTGTGCTGCTGACAGCAGCAGCAGCAGCCAGCAATGGAGAGGTGTAAACTTTTACAGGACTTCAGCAACAAGACTCTGATCAGCAGTAAAACCCATGGCAACAAGCAAACCAGCTTTGTTAAATAAATTTTCAAATCCTTTTCCCTGCCATCCCGTTTTTGCTACAACACAGGTAAATCAGAGACCTGTCGTGGTTTCTCTTTACAGCTCGTAAATCAATGTACAGGTTTGTTGCTCTGCAATGCTGAAGGTACTGGGAACAGGTCAGAGATGAATCCCCCTGTTAAGAACAAGTAGAATTCTGTCAATAACAAAAATTATTTTTAAAAACAAGTGCAAAGCATCACATCAATCAGAAATACCTACTGTTGCTGCAGGCTTGCAGTGAGTTTTCATTTCACTGAGCCTCTCTCGAACGTATCCAAAGTCAGCTTGTTTCCAGAATATCTGCTGGGCTGTCTCGATGTCACTTGCCCTGAGGTGTGAAGGAGAGAAGAAACAAATCAAGGCCTGTTGCTCAATTCTAGTAATAACTTCAACAGATAACATTTTTCCACTGAAAGTGGAACAGAAGAACCAGCCAGTTATTTTATTGGCATTTAAGATGCCAAAACAGGAAGCACTTATCAGCTGCGTGTAAGTGAAAACATCAATCGCAATTTAAAGCTATTCTCCCCTAAAAGGGTATAATTTTTTTTAACATTTTTTCCTCTGTTTTTAAAGCTAAGAAAGGAAATACAGTTATTTCAGGAATCTGAATTCAAGGCTAAATCAGAATAATGAAAACATTCTGGCAGGAAGCATTTCTAAGAGCATTTTCTTCCTTAAAAAGTTAATTTTTTAAAATCATGTTGAAAGGCTCATTATGCATAAATACACACATTATACATATACACAGGTGTCCACAAAAAAATCATGCTTTAAATTCTAAATATCAAAATAATGTTTGCTTCACAGCTATATCAAAGCGAGCCCTACCCTCTTTTTTTACCATAAAGTACAGTAGACTTTTTAAACTAAACTTACCATCCAGTTTCAACATAATCACACACTGGGTAACTGAACCTGTTCTCTGATCTACAAGATTTCTCATAACCCCAGCAGGATTTCAGTTTCTTCAAGTGTTTCTGCAACACAGAATGACTGCATCAGGTTTTGCAACAGGAAAATGGGAAATTACTTAAGGTTGTAGTTAGCTCTTTAACGACATCTTGCTCATAAATCTTTGCATAAAAGGCTTTTGGTTTGGTCTGTGTTCAAACAGAGTTTGAGAAACAACACCCGGATTCTTCATGCACAACAGAAGCTCCAAAGAGGACACACATGCACAGAAATGTTAGTCTTGTCTTTAATATGTTCTAAGACAAACCCTTTTCCTGACTAATTGGCAAGGAGACCAATCATCATCTTCAACTGCTACAACTCCTAAGAACAAGCCACGCCAATAGGACATTTGAACAAACAAACGGGATAAAGCAAACTTACTTTATATGGGCAAAGAGCATCCTGCTTACAGATGTCAGCAACATGCTGGTTATTGTGCAGAAAGTAGGGGATATGCTCATCTGGCAAGTTGATGGCTTTGTAGCTATATAATGGCTCTTTCGGAATGTTTGGGAGTTCAGTAGGATTTTCGGCTTGGGAATTAGCCAGAATTTCTTGCAGTAGCAATCCAAACACAAGCAACATAAACATGGCAACCTGAGAGTTCTGTACTTTATAAATAAAATAGGAAAAAAAAAGGAAATTAACATATCTGCAGCATTTCAAGCGCACAAGACAATATTCAGTCAGAGTCAGACATACAGTCAAAGAATTTGCACTTGCATTTCTGGGGTGGTTTCTTTTTCCTGTGAAGACTAAACTTTCACTGAGAGGCCAGACTGTACAACCTCAGGATTATCTTTGAATCATTAGTCATTGAGTGTTATTACGCACTACAAACTCCCAGTCAAGCTAAAATGGGTGTGTTTACTTTAGCTAAATGCCAAGGGATCCTGAGAGTTCAATGTGGAAACTAAGTATAGAGCATGTAATATCCAGTGAGAAGGGAGAAAAAGTAGAATGGGGGGGGAGGGGTGAGAAAAGAAGGATTTTTAGTTTTAAAATAAGTATAAAAATAATACATTCTCCACTTTGAACTAATCATTAGCTGAAGGAAAACTATGCAGACACAAATATAGGGTCACAGATAAGTTTGTTACAGGATGCTTGCTTTTAGCAATGTTATCATGTTAAAGAAACTTGACTACTGAGCATATTCTATATATATTCTATATATAACTTTATATATAATAAAAGTGTATTTATATGTATATACATATACACACACACAGGCCCATACATATCTGTATACCCTAAAGCTGACTGCATACCTTCCTGCTAATACAACCTTCTCATCTAACACCCCCGCTTTGAACCATTAAACTTCCTGAGGAAAAAAAACGTATGGTCTGTATCTAAACTCCACCTTTTTTGGCGTTATAATTTGCTAAAATTTGCATGCTTGCTTTCAACCGAAGCCTTTAGCAAAATTCCAGCGATACAAGTAGTTTTACCTGTTTGGTTTGAGAAGAACCACTTCAGATTTCCCAGGTACAGAAACCTAGAGCGGGGGAAGAAGGCGGAGTTAGATGCGTCCTGCGAAAGGAGATTTCCTCAGGACACTGTCCAGCTTCTAGAGGCACGTTCCCAGCGATGAGGGCAGCTTCCAGAGCCCGGGCACGCTGCTGACCCATCACTCAGCTGCCTTTCCCCGGCACACAGCCTGGGGCATGGGGGTATTTCGCAAGGATCACAGCTCTCCCATCACAAGCCCTGAGGTGTCCCCAAAACACGCGGCCCTTACCCACCCCTGGGCGCTGCCTGAGGGGCTGGAGCTTCGGGAAGGTGCCCGGCACCCTGTGCCAGGCCGTGCTTGGTTCCACGATAGTCCCAGAACCGGACTCGGACCGGCCTCTGGCCCAGCCGGACCTGGTGCCCGACCCACGCTTGTCGTGCCCGTGCTGGACCCGGCGCCGCCGCCCCGCCCTGCGCTCCCCCGCCCCGGCACAGCATCGCATCTCACCGCACCTCACCGCACCTCCCCGCACCTCACCGCGTATCTCAGCCCCGCCGGCACCGGGGAGCCC
>VZTE01000186.1:214796-228939 GCA_013397775.1 Eulacestoma nigropectus
GGTCCCGGCCGCTCCTCCTGTTCGGGGCTCGCCGCCGGCCTCAACCCTCATGTCCGGGGGCAGCGCTCGGCCCGGCCTCGCCAGGCTGCGCGGGGAAGCGCCGTGCGGGTGTGAGGGAGGGGCGGGCGGCACCGCCGCGCCCGCCCCGGGACCGCCGCCGAGAGCAGCCGCGGCCGCCGGCACCGCCCCGCCCGAGGCGGCAGGACCGGGCAAGGAGGCAGGGAAGGAGGCAGGGAAGGAAGGCAGGCAGGAAGGAGGAGCCAGCCGGGCCGGGGCGGCGGCGCAGCGCCCGGGCGCGGGTCGGGGTCCGGCGGCGCGGCTCAGGTGGGGCCCGCAGGGAAGGGCACCTGCCCGCGGGGGAGCAGCGGCGGAGCAGCCGCGTCTTCCTTCTGCTGCCGGAAATTAAGCGCTGCCGCCCCGGGAGAGGCGAGCGCAGGATGCGGAGGAAAACGGCCTTTTCCTGCCGCGGCCCGGCAGGAAGCGCAGGCTCCGGCACCCCATTGTTCCAGGCGTCCCCCCGAGCCCCGGCCGGCAACAGCGGGGCCGGGGCCGGCCCGGGACCGCCGCGCTCATGAGCAGCCCCAGGCGCAAGGACAGAGGTTCATCGATGCTCGGCTCTCCTTGCCACACGGCAGCGCTCCTGCCTGCGCTGGCACCCCGCACCCTCCTCCGGTTTGACCCAATTCCCGCAGTGACGAGCGCGGAGGGAGGCACAGGCGCCAACACTCAAGAATCCTCCACCACAGCCCAGACCTCTTCTCCCCTCGTTCCCAGGTGGGAAACGAGGAACAAAGGCTCAGCCCGAGGCAGGAAACCTGCGGGAGAACGCAGAGTAGAAGGCGCCGGCAACTGCTGATCTCGCAGGGACACCGCTTACCTGAATAAAGCAATTTAGTCTAAATTTCACATTTTCCACAACCCCATCACTGCGCTGCATTTAGAAAGAAACCAGCCCCTCGTACCTAAATACTCACGGCACCGCAAGACTTTAACTGGCATCTGTAACTGAATTCCAACTGCATCTGGTATCTTCTACCTTAAGTAATATTTTCCTTTCACAGCACTAGGTGCACACCCACCCACTCACCCCAGAACTATTTTTAAGTCTTTTCTCTAAAAGAGGACCAGAGCACACTGTTAGCAGAAAATTTTATTTTACCCTGACCTGTGCTTTTTACAGTTTATACATATTTTACAACTAGAAACCAAGGGGTTTAATTTCACTGTGATAACCATTTCACCTCGTATTAAGGATCATTATAGCCCTTAGTAAAATGTAAGCACATAAATTACAACAAACTTGTAGCAGGAAAAAAAAAATAGAACTAACCCTTCTCTCATGTGATTTTGACATGGGATTTTGAACGTGGGCTCTTGAGTTCCTAAAGGAAGTGAGTACCAGAGTAATCTATTCCTCATCCAAACCCCCCTACATCCACAGAGGCCTTTCCATTAGCAATTCAGTTCCCTCTGAACACTACACTGAGTAACCTTTAAATAACATTTCTTCATCCTTGCATATGCAGTGAAAATGAGAGCTAAACTAGTTGCTTTCAGAAGGAATGTTCTAAAATAATAAATCTAGACAAGAGTGAGTACTAGAATTCTAACCTAATTCCTTTCATTTTGCATGTTACTCCTCTAGGCAATCTCAGTAAGAGCAATGAATTAAGTGTGCCCAAGCAGCCATTAATGTTTCTTCAAAACAAGCAAACAACTATACCAAAGATGAGCAAACCAGGATACTTCAAAGTCTGTGTTACCTTCCAACAGCCACTTTGTTTTCTAAGGCTTTGATGATTAAGACACAGAAGGCCATCCGATTCTCAGGTGATAGTAAAGGTTGCACTACAATGGAATATAGAATCCAAAAATAGTCAATACAAATATTTACATCTACTTTAGTAAAATTTTAAAATCTAGTACTTCTTGCATTTTTATATCTATAACAGTTAATGCTGATTGGATGTTAAAATTTCCCTTTACCTAAGCTCTTCCTGAAAGCCCAAGATAGCCCAAGACATACTCAGAACTGCCTCAGCCCTTCAGGAGCATCTGCTCACATTACACAGGAAATGTTACCTTCAAAAGCACTGGCAGGAAGAGATCCTAATAAAAGTTCAAAGGATAGTTTATTTTTTTTTTTACTGCTGCATTTATCTACCAAGATTGTAAAAAGAAATGGTGAAAACCAGCAATTTATTGATTTGCTGTAGTAGATAAAAGCTGAACAGAACTCCTGACCATCTTTGACCATCATAAAAAGTTGTTTCCTTAAGAAAAGGCTGAATTAAGCTTTGCACATCATAATTCTAACACACAATAAATCAGTAAAATTCCACGAAGTGTTTTAATATGGACTGAATTTTGTTTAGGGTTGATTGGTTTGGGTTTTTCTGAAACTTAGAGCAACCAACCATGCTTCAATGTGAAGGCAAAGCGTTAAATTCTGAGGTTTTTAGAAGAAAAATCGTACCACCATGGTTTTCAAAACCAAAATGAAGACAACAAGAGGGTAGCTCCTTCCCATCTCCCAATGAGAAAAAAAAAAAAGGGAAAGAAAAAAGTATTTTTACTAAACCAGTTAAAAGTTTCTACGACAGATGGGGAGTTAGAACAAATTTTAGTGTTCTTGCTCTATGGCTTTAATGAAATCTTCACAGAGTAACTGCCTGAATCTCAAATTAGACTAGGATTTTCCATGAACATTCCCTTGCCTGTGTAACTTCAGTGACTAACTGTTCTCCCAGTGAGGAACAAATCCTTAACCCCCATAGTAAAGTCGAATTACCGAGAGGCATTTCTCCAGAAACAACTCCTCATCCTTCACATCTTTTGTCTGTCAGGCCATCGAATACCCAAGCAGGAAAAGAGTTCCCGAATTACAATGTGCACTGGGATCTGGGAAAAAAACCCTCTCCCAACAGAGGCACTGGTGTGATAAGCAAAGAATTTCAACTGCCCAGTATTTCACACGAGTAGGTTCTGAGATGCAGCAAAATATTTGCTCTCTGGAATGCCAAGAGGAAGACGAAAGCTTCTTCCCGCGATTCTCAGCATTCCCAAGGGTCCAGTTCAAACATTTCCTCTGACATTACCAAAAATGCAGCTCAGCTCCAAGTCACGTGAATGCCGTTTGACCAATACCTTGCTTAAGGAATGGCATGAGAAATACTCTGCAGCCACTGGAGACTTGCTTGAAAACTATTATTAAGCCACAGTTCAATTTTGCAGGAGTCTAACCCTTGCTACTTATATAAAAGGAACCATGAAATCTGCAGCAGTTTATTTTTTAAAAAATCAGCTTTCTGCATTCTTCTGCACTGTTTTAGCTACTGTCAAAAACCAGCTACTAAATCTAGTACAGATATATAACAGCTCAGATTTCTGGTGTTTAAAGTTGAACACATTTATAATTACAAGCAGAGCTGTTGTCTCCAGACTGCTCAGGAGAACATAAACAATATACATGACGAAGCTGTAATTTGAAGTCTCCTCTGAGCCTCACACTCTGCTTTAGAGGACTTAGTGTAAAGTCGTCAGACTAATCTAATTTGTCTAAGAATAATCACCCTGACACGTTCAGATGTTGCAAGTACAAATCTAAGATTTTCCTGTCATAAAAATATCCACCAGTTATGCTTCAGACAGCAAGTCTCTGCTACTTTGTTATTAAAAACTAACTGATGAGATTTTACAAAAACTCATATGAAGAACACTTAAGAAAGACTTCTAAAGTGATTTTCATAGGTTTACAAGGATTATGGATCAAGGGCTGCTTTAGTACTACTCATGCCTTCCAGTGCTATCTCACGAGGTAACCACCACCATTTCTGCTGTTCACAAGCAAAATGACCCATCATTTAGCAAAAACTTAAATAAAGGGATGACTGAAGAAAAAAAATTAAATATTGCACAAATAATTTAACTGCAGACAGAACAGGACACTTAAAGCATTGATTCTTCTGTCAACATATGAACTCTATTATATAGTCACATTTTCTATAATACAGGGTTTTTTTACAAGACAATTAAATTCAGCATTTACATAAACAATTATCTTTACAGTCTGTCACCACATAATCTTAGGAGTTCCATGAGGAATTAATTTTGTCTTTGTTTTAAAAGTTCATCTATCTGAGTCTTGTACATGTTTTTCACATCTTCCAGATCCAGCCGGAGTTCCTCAGCCTCCTCTGCCTTCTCTCCATACATCTGGAGAATTGTGTTGTACCTTTGATCCAAATCCTGCAAGGACACAGTTTTGTTATCTCACTGGTTTTCAACTTCAAACAAGTTGCTGCTGGGACACTGTTTTACACTACCGAGGGAAATAAGTGCAGCATTACTTTATCAAAGTGTAACTACAGTGAAGTACACAGTAAACTCTTCAAAAATACTTTGTGCTTTGAATATAGCGAGATTTATATTCTAGATGTTGAAGGAAGATAGTCCAAAGATCCTAAAAAGAATTAGTGCTGGCTTCAGAGGACATACTGAAGCACCTTGAAGTTCAGTTGCTATAAGCATTAAAATCAGTTAGGAAACTGCACTGTTTTACTACAGGAATGACCAGTTTGTGAAATGTTTCACGAGGAAATTAAACATTCTGTATTCAAAAATTATTCCAAAACTTCAAATATTTCAGTTTCAATTGTAAACATTAGGATTCAATTATTTGTTCTATTTCCTGTATCTCTACTGGACACATATTCAACTTCTGCATCAACCTCTCCTAAACCTATGCTATTTATCAAAACACTCCCTCTACTAAAAAATCCAGTTCCAGACAAGTGCCTAGATGATAGAAACAGAAACGGTCTCTCCCTGATTTAGCACACAGTCTTATGTACAGCACATGTTTCCAACAGCTGTGTTTTAAAGTGACTCCCTAACAATGGAGTGGGCATTTTTAGATTCTACTATACAAAAAAAACCCCAAAAAAACCCAACAAAAAACAGGTTCTTCAGTCACTTATGCTTAGAGACAGATTTGAATATATTCCTAAACTGATAAGACTATTACTAAAGAAATGCAATTATCTACATTTTACAATGGATTTACACCAGAAATACACTTACCTTTAACTGTGTGCGTAATTTGGGTATTTCCTTCACTTTTTCTTCAAGTTCATCGTTTTGATTTGTTAATTTAACCAGTTCTTCTGCCATTATTGATCGAGTTTTCTCCAGGTTTCCAATTTCCAGCTAAGGTAAACACACAACAAGTACGAGAAGGAAAGGATTTACTGTATTTATAAAACACCATATCAAAATACACAGTAATTAAGCCTTATTCTTAAGGCAGACTGTGAAACAGCACATTTCAGATCCACTCGCACTTTCTCCTCAAATCTCAATGGCTTGGGTTTTTTACTTTTCAGATAAATAAGTTTTCTGGATAGGTCCTTGCCAAAACAAAAAAGGAAGCAGTAAGTCCTTCTCATGCTCATCCCCACACAGCTGTGCTGGTTCACAGAATTATCATAACACTGACTAAGATTTCTGAAAAGATACCTGTAGATGTGAAATCTCTCCTTCTCTTAGTTTTAGCTGTGACTGAAGGTTTTCAATTACACTTGAACCTGATCCCATCCTTATTGCATCATAGAGATTGCTCCCACTGGTAGCTATTGGTCCAAACGAGTGATCATGGGGATCATCCTACAAACAAAAGGTTAGAGAAGCTGAAAATTAAGACAGAAACATGCCCATTTTGGAATCTTCCCTCTCCCAAATATGACATCATTTAAGATTTAAAATTACACTGTGCTAGGCAAGCATTTCAGTGCTTAAAGCTTGTTTTCAAAACAAAAGCTTAAGGCAAATAGGTACAATTTGGGATAGCTCCCCACTGGCAAATTCTGACACTTATACAGGTGCCATTTAACTCTGACATCATGAACTGGATTGACAGGGAAGGAGTAGCAGTAGGAGACAGCAGAGTACAGCAGTCAGTGATGCTGCCTAGGGAGCAGGGGTATATCCTAAACCAGGAGTGCAAGTAAAAATAAATCAACCGTATGTTTTACAGTCATAGATATCTTGTAAGCAGGTTTTAGATGTTTCTGCACAGGAATTTACCTTGTCTAAGGCCAATACGCTCTTGAAGAGCCATTTTCTATGTTAGTAAAAATTCTTGAGGAGGAAAGTAAGTGGTCTGTCAAGAAAGAAAAAGCCATTACAGGTGACCTATCCTACCTGTGAGAGGAAAGAGGTCTGAAGACCTGCCATGTCCACCCCACTTATGGAACTGGAGCGGGATATTGACGGTGTACTTGAAACAGTTTCAACTGCAAATGACTTTCGGTCCTTAAAAACAAAGACATCCAATATCACCACTTAGAAAAAGAAAAAACGTTCCCAACATGCTAAAAACCAGATTCTATAAACAGCCTCCCTTTTTCCACCAACAACTATAGAACACTATATGACAGATTTTCTACTTGCCCTATCACTAAAACATATGACAGTTCAACAACAAAGAATTTCTGTGCTGTAACACAGCCTATCTCAAAGATCTCAGACCTTTCAGGGAATTAAGACAGAAACTGCAAATTACACCCAAAAAGGCTCTCTTTCAAGTAGCCAAGGGAGACTCGGAGGCAGTTTTGTACACCTAAATGTATCACAGAAAGAATATCTCACACCCAGAAGAAGATACCTTCTTAGAACGAATGTTAAGGCCTTTTTCTTCTTTTTAAAGAAAGTGTATTAATTAAATTCCAGGATTTCTCACATGCTAATGATTTACTGATATCTCTTCAAAACATACTGGCCCCTTTTTCCAGGCAGCATCTACAAGCATGCTAACCTCTGAAGGGAAAAGCACTTAGATTTTAGGACTGGACACAGTAAGAAACAAATAATAGAAATAATTTTACTTAAATACTAACTGCTGATTAGAGGTAAATTTAATGACTATTGAGGATTGCTCTGTGACTTGTAACTTCAGCTGGAAAGCATGTGGAACATTACACACAGTCATGTGAAACAAAACAGGAATTCAGTGGAAGCAATGCTGGTAGTCTAAGCAAAGAAAACAAGTAGCTTCAGAAGAAAAACGATCCAAGAGCACTCAAAGAACACAGAGGATTAAGACAACAATCCATATTTTATCTCTTCACAGGTTAAATAGACTATTACTCAAAACTTATTTCAGTGACTCTAACACAACCCCTATTTCACTGGAAAGATACTGCCAGGTACTAAAACTTGCAGGTATAGATATCTACTAAAATAAAGACAATATCAATAAGACTTAGAAATTAGGTTTTGGTACCTTCTCCTTTGCTGCTTCTTGCACGAGAATTGCCTTCTTTCTCTCCTGTTCAACTTTCATCTTCTCCATTTCTAACTGAGTAGCCAGCAGTGTCTGCAAAGATAAATACAAGCTGCTAACCTCCTGCCAGCTCAGATTCCAATCATAACAGAGATTAAAGCTGAACTAGGCAATACCTTTTCTTTCTTTGCATCTTCCAAGGTTTTTGCATACTCATCTTTGAGGCCTTCTAGTTCAACCTCATACCTACATGGAGGAAGGAAAGAGGTAAAGAAAGTCACTAAATAAGTATTCTCTGTTCTATTCTCTGTAGATTCAGATGCTTTTAAAACAAACAGAGCTGCAAGGCTACAAAATGTTATGAATGTAACACTTTTCAATCTTCAGCATGAAACAACATATCCTTAACAACATTTTGTAACATTCTGCCAACATGTTGCATAGTCGTATCAACACTCCATTTTGCTACAGTTATAAAGAAACGCTGTTAACCAAAAATGAACTCGCCTGCTGTTTTCATTTTCCATTTTCTTCAACTTGTTTCTCTCCACTTCCAGCTGAGCCTGAAGACGGGTATTTTCTTGCCTTAAAAGACTATTCTGAGATTCAGAAGAAGACATCTGAATTTTATTAGCAAGAAGTTCTTCTGTAGCAGCCCGTTCTCTCTCAGCAGCTGCTGCTAGAAGAGTTTGAGACTCACCTAATAGTAAGAAAAACATGGAATTTAACTTTTTTTGATCAAACATCTATAACACGGACCATTTATTTATGCATCAAAACTGAATGTGAGATTTTTTTATATGCAACTAATCTTTCTTTAAAAAATATATCTTGATTTCTTTTGAAAGGGAAATTAAGTATTTTTCACCCACAGTCAGAGAATCAAAGCAATGGAAATTGAGGGCATTTCAAAGTCTTTCAGAACGCAATATATAACTACAGATTGCCTCCAGAAAGGAAGTAATTTCTTTGGGTCCACCTTTGGGCTTTTAACATATTTTTCATTTAAAATAACAGGTTAGTACTGTATCAACCAATGTATGTATCATCACCTATGCAGTTAGGTAAGTAATTGATTCCAAACTTTACAATTTGGAATCTCAGGCTCCATGCTGAAATACTTTCAGTGTCTCAGTGCCCTTAGATGCTGTAAGGACATGTACACCTTAACCCCTCCACCTTACAATCTTATGTTACAGTGTGTTTCAAAGAGAACCAGTGGATTACCTGTCCAAGAACCTTGGCATAACCCCTCCCACACCACTTCCCTTACGGGAAAGCATTTGGTGCTCATCTCTCCTGATCCACCATCTACACTTTGGGCAAGTGTTAAGCACTTTACACGGACCTTCAGGTATCTCATCTCTTCACCTAGAGCCTCACAGTTGAGTAAAAGCTCAAACCACCTTACCCAGCCTGTCAGAAAGGTTCTTTTCCAGTTTCTCCCATGCAGAGGTCTGTGCTCCCAGCGTGGCCTGCAGGTTCTCTATCTGCCGCAGAAGGGGCCGTGTAGCAGAGGTGACACTTTGGCTCAGTTCTTGGTTCCTGTTCTCTGCTTCCTGGAGTCTCTGAAATCACAAATTAAATATAATTAAAACCATATGATGGATTGAAGGATTAATATAGAATTCATCTAACTAAATAGCAGCTGCTTTACATTCTAAAATGATTGCTTTACAATCTAACATTCATGTGGTTCAAACTCACAGTAAAGTGTGAAATTCCACAAGAGAAGTTAAATATTTTTAGATACGTAACAGAGCAAGGGCCCAGAAATTCCAGACCTCTGGACATAATTTGAAACATTTTGGCAATGATCTATATTCTGGCTCCTAAAAACAGTAAAAATATTCCTAAGAAGCAGATAAAGAGTCATTCAAAAATGTATTTGCCATCAATTTTAGATGACTATCACAAAATTAATGTCTGTATTTTGTCTCATATTTAAAAAGGACAGCATTCTATTTAAGAGGCATCATAAAAAATTATGACTTTTTTCCACTATGTGATTTAAAAAAACACTTCCATTAATACTTTTATTGCTCTTCTGTAAAGGACAAGCACTGCAGGTAACCAGGAAAACAAAGCCTCTCTTTCAGGCTGTTCATGTCATGGTAGCAATTTTATTTTTGGGTTTTTAGAAGCCCTCCTTGCAGATACAAGCTGGCATCATCTGTTTATTATAGTACCTGTTGTAGTTCACCGATTTCCTGCCGTAAATAATCTTCTTTTCTTGCTGCCTGCTGCTCTGCACGTTGCAGTGCCAGCCTCAGGTCTGCCACCTAAATAAACCAGAAATTGTTACTAAACTCTTGCCAAAAGTTATATCATCATCTATTCTTTGCCAGAGTCCTACACTATTTTCAAACAGTGTTAGACAGGATAACTTTGTTTACAAGTAAAGGCTTCATTTTTTCATGCACATAAATAGTTACACTGATTTATTTATCACTAAAAACTCTGTCTAAGAGGTAGGAGTACCACAAACTTAAAACAGAGCCTGTCAAAGTAATTTCATTTAGAAAAGTAAAATTATAAATACTTTTAAGTAAAATTAGTATTTTAAAGGTTAGCATAACCAGCCCTAAATACTGAACAAGTTCCATGGGAAAGAAATCCTCTGGGTATTTGCTAAGTACACAGAAACGAGTTCCACCTGGTTCATTACGTCAGGTGTGCACAGCACCTCAGTACAGTCACTTGTTGAATTAAAGAGTTTATTGACTGCATTTCAGACCCACCTGAATTGCCAAAGCTTCTTGCTGCTGCCGAGCCTCGTCCTGGGCCTTTTCCAGTGCTAACCCAAGCTCTTCCTTTGCCTTCATTTCCCGACTTAGGGCTGCTTCCTCAGCCTCACTGTCCTTTGTAGCATTAGCTTTATGAAGATCTGCAAGTTCCCTGGGGAGAAAAAAACAAAGAAAAAAAAACCCCAATGCATTTACAGGTTATACAATGCCAACAGCAACTTGGCAAATAACTTTGTTATATTTAAATGTTTCACGAGCATTGTACAAGAAGGAGCCACAATCTGAAGGTGTGATTGCTTTGCTTACTTGTATGCACTGTCGAGTGCTGCCTGCACACTCCTATTCCTTTCTTCAAGTTCTTCCACTTCTGCCTGAAGTTTAGCAAGGTCCTTTTCTTGCCTTTCCACAACACTGTTCAGTTGTTTAATGCTGTCTCGATGCTGCTTCTCAAGGTCTTCCTTGCCATCAAGCACCTGTCCGTGCAAACAAGAAACATGAAACAAACGCCAGGACATGGGGCTGACAACACTGTCTGAGGACAGTGACAACAGTGGCAACCAATTTGGGATGAACTTACACAAAGCGACTAAACCCATCTAACACTTGGCAAAAAGAGAAAGGTTTTGCTTCCTCGCCTTCCCCAGAGGAGGCAGCTGCTCTTCACCACAGTTTCACACAACTCCACATAGTGGGTCTGAAATTTTTAAGGTCTTGATTCAATCACTAACTGCCCAAGTTTTGGTGGTACAGGTTTTCCAGCTCACATGGTAACAGCAGTGCAAGTGCAAACAAGCAGCTGAGAAGATCCCTCACTGCAGTTTTACAGGGAATACACACATAAATCACAACTCAGTGCTCCAATAATGTGAAATGGTGAGGCCCTGGCACAGGCTGCCCAGAGCAGCTGTGGCTGCCCCATCCTTGGAAGTGCTCAAGGCCAGGTTGGACAGGGCTTGGAGCAACCTGGGACAGTGGAAGGTGTCCCTGCCCAGGGCAGGGGGTGGAACAAGACGGCCTCTGGGGTCCCTTCCAAGCCAAACCATTCTGGGATTTTATGAAATAGAGAACTCTCCAGAAAATAAAAAAATGTCCTATCAAGAGCCCTCCCAAAAGGGAACTTTGCAGCTAATATAAAAAGCTTAAAAAAAAATCAACAAATATCTCACCTGCTTTAAATGCTGCAACTCATCTTCCAATTCCTTAATCTTTTTGTTCTGTTTTGTGTTAATATTTTCTCTCTCTTTCTCTTTGGCTCTTAATTTCTTAATAATGTTGGAATTGTGCAGCTGCTGTTTGGAAAGCTTTTCTCCTGTGAAGAAATTGAACATAAAGCTAGTGATATTGGTTACATTCTATGGGTTCTCTCTATTCATACCAGCCTTGCTCTTTAGTCCCATGAAAAAAATACTCCAGTAAATATGGAAATACTTATTCTTACAATATTCTATCTTATCCTGAGATACCCTTGCTACACTGAGCTACAGTGAGATAGGATAGGATGTAAAAAGCTTCAAAAATAAAGCAACTGAGCTCATCATGTTAGAAAAAAAAATAAAATGGCCTGTTTATTTAGAAACTATATTTTACTTCCAAAACGAAAAAGTATTAAAGGAGACACTGTAGAAATGCCATGAACGATGCCCTCATTAGATTTCTTCTGACTGGAACATGGAATGTTGTTCTGCACATGCTGGTTTTATCTCTCAGCACCTTTTAATGCATCTTGCAGGAAGCACCTCTCCAGCCATCTGTACCTGCCTGACCCCTCCTGTTGCTCTTTGCTACTCACTATATGCTTCAAACGTTCAGAAACATCCAACATGCTTCAAATTTAGCACTTTTTCCCACATAAGGAAGGCTTGTATGCAAGGCCAGTACATTTAAAAAAAAAAAAGTTAATTCTCACCTTCCTCCATTAATCCTTTGATTTGCTCTTCTTTTTCTTTCAGTAATTCAGCAGTTTCATTGGTATTAAGTCTAGTAGCCAATTCTTCTTTAATAGACTTTACTTCCTAAATAATAGGATAGAATACTTAGGATTGTTTATTAAAATACATGTAGGGAAAAATGTAGAGTGAGTTACACTCATCACCTTTTTCTTCTGCCCTTCCTCCCAAAAGGCTTTGCTTGGAAAACAGTTTAGGTTGGAAGGGAACTCTGGAGATTATCTGATCAAAACAGATTGCTCAGAGCCTTATTGCATCAAGTTCTAAAAACCTCCAAGGATTGAGACTCTGTAAATCCTCTGTACAATTTGTTCCAACTTCCCCATCCATTTAATTTTCTTGAAACTTTTGCAGTAGAGAAAAACCAACCTGTCCTATTCACACATAGATACTGGATAATTTTTTTAGTTCAACTCACTGCTGTGTCAACACAGTGACAAATAGCTAAAAAATATTTGTTTTCCAGTTACAGATTTGAGTTTCCTTTTTGCATTAAGCTTGAGAAATGAAATGCTCTGACATCAGGTCAAGAACATTTAAACCCCATAAACTTTGCTGCTGTAGATTTCTTTGCTCATTCCAAATCAATCTGTCATCAGCCCTTAATTTTCCTACCAGTTAATCCTCTAAAGAAGCCATTCCCATTCTTCACCCCTACCTCACAACCCCAGGCCATCCTCCCTCACCAATGCAAATACATACTTGGTACAAGATGAATGAGAGCACACATCAAGTCTCTTTTTTTCCCAAAGCAGACCACCTTGAATGAGTTCCCTAAGCTGGTTCACAGCATGGCTGCAAGAGCACAGATGTGAACACCGAGCTGCCTGGAGGGCTGCAAACAGCTCCTGCTGGTTACTAACAGCATAAGATAGCACCTCTCAGCCTAGTGCTTTTCCCTAGGTTAATTTTTATTGCTTTTCCTCAAGAAATTCAATTGTGTCATAAAATAATAAATATTAATTTCACAAAAAAAGACAAATTACCTTTTTAGCTGCATCTCTCTCTTTGCAGGCTAGTTGGAGCTTCTTCTCAGCATCTGCAATTCGCTGAGCAAACTCCTCTTTAAGAGATGAAAGGCTGCTGCTCTCTTCTTTCATTCTAAACATTTCACTACATTTAAAATGAACATTTCAGAACACTTGCACAGTTATGTGACATTCCAAACAGTTTGCAACAGGCTGTCTTAAATGCTTTTTAAAAATATTTCAGTTGTATTACACATGATAAGCAAAAGTCAAAAAAACCTCACATCTGTATTAGAAGTCCTAATGAAAGGTCTTTATTAATTCAGTAGTTTACTCATAAAAACAACTAAATGCTTGATTTATCTTAAATGTTTTGTGCCTTGATAAAGTACTTTTTAATTAGCCATAATCAGTATCACATAAAGGATAAATTATTTAATTTATTTTTTAAGTTAGGATCAATTTAGTCATTAAACAACAGCATTATATATCTGTAAATTTTTTACCTCAATATTTGATCAGTGAGCTGGTAAATACAACTTTCCATTTTTTCCCCTTTTAACTTTTAACCAAATTAAATGATGAATTCAGGTTTTTCTCTACAATCAGCCCTTCTTCCATATTTTCACTGCCTACATTTTAGTCAACAAATTACTTAGTAAATCAGGTTCATCCCTCTGTATCAGGAAAGCCAGTCTCAAGAGCTGAATCCAGTCTTATAATAAAGATCTTTATTAATAACCAAGACTGACTCCCACATTTGTCATTCCTACTGCTTGCTTACTGAAAAATCTTTCCCCAGCCCCTTCTCCAAAGAGATTTTAGCCCCAAGAAATAACATGTCTTCAAAAAAATCCCATCACAGCACACACAATCATTTTTCCATCTTTCCCAAACAGTGCACATCCTCTGTAACCTTTGCTCTAGTCACAAAGCTCCTTGTTTTATCTACAGTCTAAGACTGTATTACAGCAGTCAGTTATACCACTGAGTGTATTTCCATACTTACTCTTTGAGGTTATCGTAAGCTTCTTCCAGGTGAGCCCTTTCTTTACTAGTACTTAATAACTGTATTTCCCTCTTCTCCAGCTTCTCAGTTAATGAATCAATCATCTGGACAAGGTTTTTACAAATAAAGATCAGACGAATGGGACAATTAAAACACAAGAGAGGCAGGCTTTCCCTTCCCCCCCCCCCCCC